>JANJGN010001619.1:0-50000 GCA_026770705.1 Isurus oxyrinchus | reverse complement strand
ATGAACATCCCTGTCCGAGCTCTGTAATGAACCTCCCTGTCCGAGCTCTGTAATGAACCTCCCTTCCGATCTCTGTAATGAACCGCCCTGTCCGAGCACTGTAATGAACCTCCCTGTCCAAGCTCTGTAATGAGCGTCCCTGTCCGAACACTGTAATGAACCTCTCTGTCCGAGCTCTGTAATGAACCTCTCTGTCAGAGCTCTGTAATGAACCTCCCTGTCCGAGCTCTGTAATGAACCGCCCTGTCCGATCTCTGTAACGAACCACTCTGTCCGAGCACTGTAATGAACCTCCTGTCTGAGCTCTGTAATGAACCTCCCTGTCCGAGATCTGGAATGAACCTCCCTGTCTGAGCTCTGTAATGAACCTCCCTGTCTGAGCACAGTAATGAACCTCCCTGTCCGAGGTCTGTAATGAACATCCCTATCCGAGAACTGTAATGAACATCCCTGTCCGAGATCAGCAATGAACATACCTGTCGGTTCTCTGTAATGAACATTCCTGTCCGAGCTCTGTAATGAACCTCCCTGTCCAAGCTCTGTAATGAACCTCCCTGTCCGAGCTCTGTAATGAAACCCCTCTCCGAACTCTTTAATGAACCTCCCTGTCCGAGCTCTGTAATGAACCTCCCTCTCCGAGCTCTGTAATGAACCTCCCTGTCAGAGCTCTGTAATGAAACCCCTCTCCGAACTCTGTAATGAACCTCCCTTTCCGAACTCTGTAATGAACCTCCCTGTCCGAGCTCTGCAATGAACCTCCCTGTCCGAGCTCTGCAATGAACCTCCCTGTCCGAGCTCTTTAACATACCTGGCTTTCCAAACTCTGTAATGAACCTCCCTGTCCGAGCACTGTAATGAACATCCCTGTCCGAGATCTGTAATGAACCTGCCTCTCCGAACACTGTAATGAACCTCTCTGTCCGAGCACTGTAATGAACATCCCTGTCCGAGCTCTGTAATGAATCTCCCTGTCTGAGCTCAGTAATGAACCTCCCTGTCCGAGGTCTGTAATGAACCTCCCTGTCCGAGCTCTGTAATGAACATCCCTGTCGGAGCTCAGCAATGAACATCCCTGTCGGAGCTCTGTAATGAACATTCGTGTCCGAGCACTGTAATGAACATCCCTGTCGGAGCTCAGCAATGAACATCCCTGTCCGAGCTCTGTAATGAACATCCCTGTCGGAGCTCAGAAATGAACATCCCTGTCGGAGCTCTGTAATGAACATTCCTGTCCGAGCGCTGTAATGAACCTCCCTGTCCAAGCTCTGTAATGAACCTCCTTGTCGGAGCTCTGTAATGAACCTCCCTGTCCGAGCTCTGTAATGAACCTCCCTGTCCGAGCTCTGTAATGAACCTCACTGTCCGAGCTCTGTAATGAACCTCCCTTTCTGAGCTCTGTAATGAACCTCCCTGTCCGAGCTCTGTAATGAACCTCACTGTCCGAGCTCTGTAATGAACCTCCTTGTCGGAGCTCTGTAATGAACCTCCCTGTCCGAGCTCTGTAATGAACCTCACTGTCCGAGCTCTGTAATGAACCTCCCTGTCCGAGCTCTGTAATGAACCTCCCTGTCTGAGCTCTGTAATGAACCTCACTGTCCAAGCTCTGTAATGAACCTCCCTGTCCGAGCTCTGTAATGAACCTCACTGTCCGAGCTCTGTAATGAACCTCCTTGTCGGAGCTCTGTAATGAAGCTCCCTGTATGCGCTCTGTAATGAACCTTCCTATCTTATCTCTTTAATGAATATCCCTGTCCGAGCTATTTAATGAACCTGCCTGCCCGTACTCTGTATGTACCTCCCTGTCTCAGCTCTGTAATGAAGCTACCTGTCCGAGCTCTTTAATGAACCTCCTAATCTGTGCTCTGTAATGAACCTCCCGTTCCGAACTCTGTAATCATCCTCCCTGTCCGAGCTCTGTAATGAAGGTCCCTGTCCAAGCTCAGTAATGAACCTCCTTGATGAGCTCTGTAATGAACCTCCCTTTCCAAGCTCTGTAATGAACCTCCCTGTCCGAGCTCTGCAATAAACCTGCCTGTCCGAGCTCTGTAATGAACCTCCCTGTCCGAGCTCTGTAATGAACCTCACTGTCCGAGCTCTGTAATGAACCTCCCTGTCCGAGCTCTGTAATGAACCTCCCTGTCCGAGCTCTGTAATGAACCTCCCTGTCCGAGCTCTGTAAAGAATCTCCCTGTCCGAGCTCTGTAATGAATATGCCTGTCCGAGCGCTGTAATGAACCTCCCTGTCCAAGTTCTGTAATGAACCTCCCTGTCCGAGCTCTGTAATGAATCTCATTGTCCGAGCTCTCTAATGAACCTCCCTGTCCAAGCTCTCTAATGAAACTCCCTGTCCGCGCTCTGTAATGAACCTCCCTGTCAGAGCTCTGTAATGAACCCCCCTCTCCGAGCTCTGTAATGAACCTCTCTGTCCGAGCTCTGCAATGAAACACCCTTTCCGAGCTCTGTAATGAACCTCCCTGTCCGAGCTCTGTAATGAGGCTCCCTGTCCGAGCTCTGTAATGAACCTCCCTGTCCGAGCTCTGTAATGAACCTCCCTGTCCGAACACTGTAATGAACCTCTCTGTCCAAGCTCTGTAATGAACCTCTCTGTCAGAGCTCTGTAATGAACCTCCCCGTCCGAGCTCTGTAATGAACCTCCCTGTCCGAGCTCTGTAATGAACCGCCCTGTCCGATCTCTGTAATGAACCACTCTGTCCGAGCACTGTAATGAACCTCCTGTCTGAGCTCTGTAAGGAACCTCCCTGTCCGAGATCTGGAATGAACCTCCCTGTCTGAGCTCTGTAATGAACCTCCCTGTCTGAGCACAGTAATGAACCTCCCTGTCCGAGGTCTGTAATGAACATCCCTGTCCGAGAACTGTAATGAACATCCCTGTCCGAGCTCAGCAATGAACATACCTGTCGGTTCTCTGTAATGAACATTCCTGTCCGAGCTCTGTAATGAACCTCCCTGTCCGAGCTCTGTAATGAACCTCCCTGTCAGAGCTCTGTAATGAAACCCCTCTCCAAACACTTTAATGAACCTCCCTGTCCGAGCTCTGTAATGAACCTCCCTCTCCGAGCTCTGTAATGAACCTCCCTGTCAGAGCTCTGTAATGAAACCCCTCTCCGAACTCTGTAATGAACCTCCCTTTCCGAACTCTGTAATGAACCTCCCTGTCCGAGCTCTGCAATGAACCTCCCTGTCCGAGCTCTGCAATGAACCTCCCTGTCCGAGCTCTGCAATGAACCTCCCTGTCCGAGCTCTTTAACATACCTGCCTCTCCGAACACTGTAATGAACCTCTCTGTCCGAGCACTGTAATGAACATCCCTGTCCGAGCTCTGTAATGAATCTCCCTGTCTGAGCTCTGTAATGAACCTCCCTGTCTGAGCTCAGTAATGAACCTCCCTGTCCGAGGTCTGTAATGAACCTCCCTGTCCGAGCTCTGTAATGAACATCCCTGTCAGAGCTCAGCAATGAACATCCCTGTCGGAGCTCTGTAATGAACATTCGTGTCCGAGCTCTGTAATGAACATCCCTGTCGGAGCTCAGCAATGAACATCCCTGTCCGAGCTCTGTAATGAACATCCCTGTCGGAGCTCAGCAATGAACATCCCTGTCGGAGCTCTGTAATGAACATTCCTGTCCGAGCACTGTAATGAACCTCCCTGTCCAAGCTCTGTAATGAACCTCACTGTCCGAGCTCTGTAATGAACCTCCTTGTCGGAGCTCTGTAATGAACCTCCCTGTCCGAGCTCTGTAATGAACCTCACTGTCCGAGCTCTGTAATGAACCTCCCTGTCCGAGCTCTGTAATGAACCTCCCTGTCTGAGCTCTGTAATGAACCTCACTGTCCGAGCTCTGTAATGAACCTCCCTGTCTGAGCTCTGTAATGAACCTCACTGTCCGAGCTCTGTAATGAACCTCCTTGTCGGAGCTCTGTAATGAAGCTCCCTGTATGAGCTCTGTAATGAACCTTCCTATCTTATCTCTTTAATGAATATCCCTGTCCGAGCTATTTAATGAACCTGCCTGCCCGTACTCTGTATGTACCTCCCTGTCTCAGCTCTGTAATGAAGCTACCTGTCCGAGCTCTTTAATGAACCTCCTAATCTGTACTCTGTAATGAACCTCCCGTTCCGAACTCTGTAATCATCCTCCCTGTCCGAGCTCTGTAATGAAGGTCCCTGTCCAAGCTCAGTAATGAACCTCCTTGATGAGCTCTGTAATGAACCTCCCTTTCCAAGCTCTGTAATGAACCTCCCTGTCCGAGCTCTGCAATAAACCTGCCTGTCCGAGCTCTGTAATGAACCTCCCTGTCCGAGCTCTGTAATGAACCTCACTGTCCGAGCTCTGTAATGAACCTCCCTGTCCGAGCTCTGTAATGAACCTCCCTGTCCGAGCTCTGTAATGAACCTCCCTGTCCGAGCTCTGTAAAGAATCTCCCTGTCCGAGCTCTGTAATGAATATGCCTGTCCGAGCACTGTAATGAACCTCCCTGTCCAAGTTCTGTAATGAACCTCCCTGTCCGAGCTCTGTAATGAACCTCCCTGTCCGAGCTCTGTAATGAACCTCCCTTTCCGAGCTCTGTAATGAACCTCCCTGTCCGAGCTCTGTAATGAACCTCACTGTCCGAGCTCTGTAATGAACCTCCTTGTCGGAGCTCTGTAATGAACCTCCCTGTCCGAGCTCTGTAATGAACCTCACTGTCCGAGCTCTGTAATGAACCTCCCTGTCCGAGCTCTGTAATGAACCTCCCTGTCTGAGCTCTGTAATGAACCTCACTGTCCAAGCTCTGTAATGAACCTCCCTGTCCGAGCTCTGTAATGAACCTCACTGTCCGAGCTCTGTAATGAACCTCCTTGTCGGAGCTCTGTAATGAAGCTCCCTGTATGCGCTCTGTAATGAACCTTCCTATCTTATCTCTTTAATGAATATCCCTGTCCGAGCTATTTAATGAACCTGCCTGCCCGTACTCTGTATGTACCTCCCTGTCTCAGCTCTGTAATGAAGCTACCTGTCCGAGCTCTTTAATGAACCTCCTAATCTGTACTCTGTAATGAACCTCCCGTTCCGAACTCTGTAATCATCCTCCCTGTCCGAGCTCTGTAATGAAGGTCCCTGTCCAAGCTCAGTAATGAACCTCCTTGATGAGCTCTGTAATGAACCTCCCTTTCCAAGCTCTGTAATGAACCTCCCTGTCCGAGCTCTGCAATAAACCTGCCTGTCCGAGCTCTGTAATGAACCTCCCTGTCCGAGCTCTGTAATGAACCTCACTGTCCGAGCTCTGTAATGAAGGTCCCTGTCCAAGCTCAGTAATGAACCTCCATGATGAGCTCTGTAATGAACCTCCCTTTCCAAGCTCTGTAATGAACCTCCCTGTCCGAGCTCTGCAATAAACCTGCCTGTCCGAGCTCTGTAATGAACCTCCCTGTCCGAGCTCTGTAATGAACCTCACTGTCCGAGTTCTGTAATGAACCTCCCTGTCCGAGCTCTGTAATGAACCTCCCTGTCCGAGCTCTGTAATGAACCTCCCTGTCCGAGCTCTGTAAAGAATCTCCCTGTCCGAGCTCTGTAATGAATATGCCTGTCCGAGCGCTGTAATGAATCTCCCTGTCCAAGTTCTGTAATGAACCTCCCTGTCCGAGCTCTGTAATGAATCTCATTGTCCGAGCTCTCTAATGAACCTCCCTGTCCAAGCTCTCTAATGAAACTCCCTGTCCGCGCTCTGTAATGAACCTCCCTGTCGGAGCTCTGTAATGAACCCCCCTCTCCGAGCTCTGTAATGAACCTCTCTGTCCGAGCTCTGCAATGAAACACCCTTTCCGAGCTCTGTAATGAACCTCCCTGTCCGAGCTCTGTAATGAGGCTCCCTGTCCGAGCTCTGTAATGAACCTCCCTGTCCGAGCTCTGTAATGAACCTCCCTGTCCGAACACTGTAATGAACCTCTCTGTCCAAGCTCTGTAATGAACCTCTCTGTCAGAGCTCTGTAATGAACCTCCCCGTCCGAGCTCTGTAATGAACCTCCCTGTCCGAGCTCTGTAATGAACCGCCCTGTCCGATCTCTGTAATGAACCACTCTGTCCGAGCACTGTAATGAACCTCCTGTCTGAGCTCTGTAATGAACCTCCCTGTCCGAGATCTGGAATGAACCTCCCTGTCTGAGCTCTGTAATGAACCTCCCTGTCTGAGCACAGTAATGAACCTCCCTGTCCGAGGTCTGTAATGAACATCCCTGTCCGAGAACTGTAATGAACATCCCTGTCCGAGCTCAGCAATGAACATACCTGTCGGTTCTCTGTAATGAACATTCCTGTCCGAGCTCTGTAATGAACCTCCCTGTCCGAGCTCTGTAATGAACCTCCCTGTCAGAGCTCTGTAATGAAACCCCTCTCCAAACACTTTAATGAACCTCCCTGTCCGAGCTCTGTAATGAACCTCCCTCTCAGAGCTCTGTAATGAACCTCCCTGTCAGAGCTCTGTAATGAAACCCCTCTCCGAACTCTGTAATGAACCTCCCTTTCCGAACTCTGTAATGAACCTCCCTGTCCGAGCTCTGCAATGAACCTCCCTGTCCGAGCTCTGCAATGAACCTCCCTGTCCGAGCTCTTTAACATACCTGCCTCTCCGAACACTGTAATGAACCTCTCTGTCCGAGCACTGTAATGAACATCCCTGTCCGAGCTCTGTAATGAATCTCCCTGTCTGAGCTCTGTAATGAACCTCCCTGTCTGAGCTCAGTAATGAACCTCCCTGTCCGAGGTCTGTAATGAACCTCCCTGTCCGAGCTCTGTAATGAACATCCCTGTCAGAGCTCAGCAATGAACATCCCTGTCGGAGCTCTGTAATGAACATTCGTGTCCGAGCTCTGTAATGAACATCCCTGTCGGAGCTCAGCAATGAACATCCCTGTCCGAGCTCTGTAATGAACATCCCTGTCGGAGCTCAGCAATGAACATCCCTGTCGGAGCTCTGTAATGAACATTCCTGTCCGAGCGCTGTAATGAACCTCCCTGTCCAAGCTCTGTAATGAACCTCCCTGTCCGAGCTCTGTAATGAACCTCACTGTCCGAGCTCTGTAATGAACCTCCCTGTCCGAGCTCAGTAACGAACCTCACTGTCCGAGCTCTGTAATGAACGTCCCTTTCCGAGCTCTGTAATGAACCTCCCTGTCCGAGCTCTGTAATGAACCTCACTGTCCGAGCTCTGTAATGAACCTCCTTGTCGGAGCTCTGTAATGAACCTCCCTGTCCGAGCTCTGTAATGAACCTCACTGTCCGAGCTCTGTAATGAACCTCCCTGTCCGAGCTCTGTAATGAACCTCCCTGTCTGAGCTCTGTAATGAACCTCACTGTCCGAGCTCTGTAATGAACCTCCCTGTCTGAGCTCTGTAATGAACCTCACTGTCCGAGCTCTGTAATGAACCTCCCTGTCCGATCTCTGTAATGAACCTCCTTGTCGGAGCTCTGTAATGAAGCTCCCTGTATGCGCTCTGTAATGAACCTTCCTATCTTATCTCTTTAATGAATATCCCTGTCCGAGCTATTTAATGAACCTGCCTGCCCGTACTCTGTATGTACCTCCCTGTCTCAGCTCTGTAATGAAGCTACCTGTCCGAGCTCTTTAATGAACCTCCTAATCTGTACTCTGTAATGAACCTCCCGTTCCGAACTCTGTAATCATCCTCCCTGTCCGAGCTCTGTAATGAAGGTCCCTGTCCAAGCTCAGTAATGAACCTCCTTGATGAGCTCTGTAATGAACCTCCCTTTCCAAGCTCTGTAATGAACCTCCCTGTCCGAGCTCTGCAATAAACCTGCCTGTCCGAGCTCTGTAATGAACCTCCCTGTCCGAGCTCTGTAATGAACCTCACTGTCCGAGCTCTGTAATGAACCTCCCTGTCCGAGCTCTGTAATGAACCTCCCTGTCCGAGCTCTGTAATGAACCTCCCTGTCCGAGCTCTGTAAAGAATCTCCCTGTCCGAGCTCTGTAATGAATACGCCTGTCCGAGCTCTGTAATGAATCTCCCTGTCCAAGTTCTGTAATGAACATTCCTGTCCGAGCACTGTAATGAACCTCCCTGTCCAAGTTCTGTAATGAACCTCCCTGTCCGAGCTCTGTAATGAATCTCATTGTCCGAGCTCTCTAATGAACCTCCCTGTCCAAGCTCTCTAATGAAACTCCCTGTCCGCGCTCTGTAATGAACCTCCCTGTCAGAGCTCTGTAATGAACCTCTCTGTCCGAGCTCTGCAATGAAACACCCTTTCCGAGCTCTGTCATGAACCTCCCTGTCCGAGCTCTGTAATGAGGCTCCCTGTCCGAGCTCTGTAATGAACCTCCCTGTCCGAGCTCTGTAATGAACCTCCCTGTCCGAGCTCTGTAATGAACCTCCCTGTCCGAGCTCTGTAATGAAACTCCCTGTCCGAGCACTGTAATGAACCTGCATGTCCGAGCTCTGTAATGAAACCTCCCTGTCCATGCTCTGAAATGAACCTGCATGTCCGAGCTCTGTAATGAAACTCCCTGTCCGAGCTCTGAAATGAACCTCCCTGTCCGAGCTCTGTAATGAACCTCCCTGTCTGAGCTCTGTAATGAACCTCCCTGTCCGAGCTCTGTAATGAACCACCCTGTCCCAGCTCTGTAATGAACCTCCCTGTCCGAGCTCTGTAATGAACCCCCCTCTCCGAGCTCTGTAATGAACCTCCCTGTCCAAGCTCTGAAATGAACCTCCCTGTCCAAGATCTGTAATGAAACTCGTTGTCCGAGCACTGTAATGAACCTCCCTGTCCGAGCTCTGTAATGAACCTCCCTGTCCGAGCACCATAATGAACCTCCCTGTCCGAGCTCTGTAATGAAGCTCTCTGTCCGAGCTCTGTAATGAACCTCCCTGTCCGAGCTCTGCAATGAACCTCCCTTTCCGAGCTCTGTAATGAACCTCCTTGTCGGATCTCTAGAATGAACCTCCCTGTCCGAGCTCTGTAATGAACCTCCCTGTCCGAGCTCTGTAATGAACCTCCCTGTCCGAGCTCTGTAATGAACTCCCTGTCCGAGCTCTGTAATGAACCTCCCTGTCCGAGCTCTGTAATGAACCTCCCTGTCCGAGCTCTGTAATGAACCTCACTGTCCGAGCTCTGTAATGAACCTCCCTTTCCGAGCTCTGTAATGAACCTCCCTGTCCGAGCTCTGTAATGAACCTCCCTGTCCGAGCTCTGTAATGAACCTCCCTGTCCGAGCTCTGTAATGAACCTCCCTGTCCGAGCTCTGTAATGAACCTCACTGTCCGAGCTCTGTAATGAACCTCCCTGTCTGAGCTCTGTAATGAACCTCCCTGTCCGAGCTCTGTAATGAACCTCCCTGTCCGAGCTCTCTAATGAACCTCCCTGTCCAAGCTCTCTAATGAAACTCCCTGTCCGCGCTCTGTAATGAACCTCCCTGTCAGAGCTCTGTAATGAACCCCCCTCTCCGAGCTCTGTAATGAACCTCTCTGTCCGAGCTCTGCAATGAAACACCCTTTCCGAGCTCTGTAATGAACCTCCCTGTCCGAGCTCTGTAATGAGGCTCCCTGTCCGAGCTCTGTAATGAACCTCCCTGTCCGAGCTCTGTAATTAATCTCCCTGTCCGAGCTCTGTAATGAACCTCCCTGTCCGAGCTCTGTAATGAGGCTCCCTGTCCGAGCTCTGTAATGAATCTCCCTGTCCGAGTTCTGTAATGAACCTCCCTGTCCGAGCTCTGTAATGAATCTCCTTGTCCGAGATCTGTAATGAATCTCCCTGTCCGAGCTCTGTAATGAACCTCCCTGTCCGAGCTCTTTAATGAGGCTCCCTGTCCGAGCTCTGTAATGAACCTCCCTGTCTGTAATATAAAGCTGCCCAGTCCTACCCTGGGTGAACCTGCCCCGAGGCTTCCCCTCGCCCCAGGAAGTTGAGTCCACCAGGTTCTCCAGGAACGACAGGAACGTTACCCAGCATCCAGGCCGCTCTCCACCAGGATCCACCTGCCCGATTTGTCCAGGGTAGGCTTGTGCCAGTCGGTAGAGCACCGAGGTTTCTCTTTAACGGTGAATGAAATAACTGCGGAGAAGGGACAGAAAACCATTCTTTTCAGCATCTGTGGTCACAAGACTCAGAACCTCACCCGCAGTCTGATCATCCTGAACACTCCCAATTCCAAACCTTTCAGCTGGCTGGTGTACCTCCTGAAGACACAATTCCAGCCGAAGCCATCGGTAACTGTGCTGGGGTTTCAGTTTAACTGCGGAGTAAGGGCCCCGGCGGAGCCCATCACAGCCTGTGTGGTGAAGCGGGAGTGGGTGGACTGATCCCTGGGCGGTGGGAGATGTGCCCAGTGACCAGTGACTGCAGGACCGGTTGCGATTATGTTGATCACAATATTATTATTCAGAGCCGTTCTACTGGCAGGGGTTTTAACATCGATCTGAAGAGCACATTGGAGCCAGCGCCAGCTATTTAAAGCGCTGACAGGGACTGGCTGGATTTACAGGTTGTGCAACGAGGTCTCGCTCCCTAGCTGGGGGGTGGGCAGCAGCCTGCCGCCGGGTGTGGGGCAAGAACCAGAGGGAGACAGCGGCAAAGTGGGCCACTGTCTCTGCTGCTCGCAAAAGGCCCGGTTCAAACATTACAGCAGTGATTAACTTGTCACAGGTGTGGGGGTAACCGTCTGCCTTAAACCCGCAGATTTAAAGAGGCAGAATACCATTAGTGCCAGAAAAAGGAGGCATGTAATCAAGCAATGCAGGGCGAAATTCAGACAGCCGATCAGACAGCAGACCAAGGTGATTGAAGTGCACGATATAACTGAACCAGATATCTATTCCCTTGACAATGCTAAAGCAGTAAAATCTGAACCAATAACCATCACCCTTCAAGAGAATGGGAAGTATGTGATGGCACTGGAGGGGTGCAGAGGAGATTCACCAGGATGTTGCCTGGGATGAAACATTTAAGTTATGAAGAGAGGTTGGATAGACTTGGATTGTTTTCGCTGGAGCAGAGAAGACTGAGGGGTGACCTGATCGAGGTGTACAAGATTATGAGGGGCATGGACAGGGTGGATAGGGAGCAGCTGTTCCCCTTAGTTGAAGGGTCAGTCACAAGGGGACAAAGTTCAAGGTGAGGGGCAGGAGGTTTAGGGGGGATGTGAGGAGAAACCTTTTTACCCAGAGGGTGGTGAGGGTCTGGAATGCACTGCCTGGGAGGGTGGTGGAGGTGGGTTGCCTCACATCCTTTAAAAAGTACCTGGATGAGCACTTGGCACCTCATAACATTCAAGGCCATGCTGGTCAATGGGATGAGGGAAGTAGCTCAGGTGTTTCTCAGGTGTCGGTGCAGACTCGATGGGCCGAAGGGCCTCTTCTGCGCCGTGTGATTCTGGGATTCTGGGATTCTGTGAATGGGAAGTCTCCAGTCATGGAGGTAAATACAGGAGCCTGGACCACTGTGGAGGGAGGGTACACATTTAAATACCTAAATGAAGGTAGCTAGACCATGAATCTGGAGGGAACCATTGCTCAGCTGAAGACCTTCTCTGGAGAGTCAATGCAGGTAAAGGGCATCACCACTGTACCTGTATCTACAGGCAACAGACAGCCCAGCTTCCAGTGGGCACAGTGACAGGTCAAGGATCGAGCCTTCTGGGCTGAGACTGACGGAAGGGAATTGAACCCAACCGGACAGGAGTATTTTAAGTGAGACCAAGGGAGAGTCCCGGAGCTGTTAAGGAAGTGCGACAGCCTCTCTCGCGATGAATTAGGGAAGTTAAAAGGTCTACAATAGGTCCTGAGGCAACACCCCATCCCTTTAAGGCCAGGTCTGTGCCTCACACACGAAAGGAGAAGGGTGGGTGCAGGGTTATGCCACTCAGAGAAGCTGGTATCATCCAGCCAGCCCAGTTTTCAGACCGGGCACTGCCCATAGACCCCTGTGATGAAACCTCATCAAACTATTCACGTCTGCGGAGACGACAGATTATCCATGAACAAGGCAGCTAGATGAGGGAAGTATCCTTCCCTGAAGATTGAAGATCTGTGCGCTAAAAGCTAGCTACAGGGAAACCCCACACCAGACTGCACACGAGACAGGCGTGCCAACAGCTAGGGCTGGGCAGCTCACCCAGGGGGTATGGGACCATCAACGCGCACCAGAGCCTGACCCCACACACACACACACACACGCCTACCCTCTGGCGTCTGCGCAATCTTCCAAAGGAGCGTGGAAAGCCCATCGCAGGGACTTCCCCGAGCTGTAGTGTCCCTGGATGATGTCCTGATCACATCACTGATGGAAGCCAAGCATTTGGCCAACCTGGAAGAGGTTTTGAGGAGATTTTCGGAAGCGGGTGTACGGGTAAAGGAAGAAAAAGGTCCTTTCCAAGCACCGGCGGTCACTTACTTGGGTCAAAGGGGGGTAGCAGCATCCAGCAGAGGAGAAAGTCAGGGCAATAAAGGAAGGGCCCCCTCCCACCCCAGTGTCACTGAACTCGAGTCGTCCTTCGGCACGATTGGTCATTACAGTCGCCTCCCGCCAAACATGTTGGCAGTGTGTGCACCGTTACACCAGTGTTATGGCACAGTCCCGCAGGGGAACTCCAAACAGCTGCCAAAATGGTTTTTTTGCAGTTTGTACAGTATGAGGGTAGTACTGAAATCAGGGAATGATGTTCCTGACTACCTGTGATGATCTTATAGCAGAGTAAATGTTTGCCAAAAGAATGAAGCCAAAAAAATGTTCACTTCAACACACGAGTGTCACTTAAAAACACTTCCACAAGATCTTAACTTAACTCCCCTCAGAGCTAACCTTCCTGTTCTCTGTTCAGTGACTATCCTTACAGAATTTAAAATCTCTACCATTCCTGCAATTTTTTTTGATTTTACCACACCTTGCCTTTTCACTTGGGGTGTCCTGTGAGGCTGACAGCACCGGGGTCCCCCAGTCTGGCCTTGTTCACCCTGGGAGCTATGAGCAGCTACCCCCCACCCCCCTACACACACACACACACACACACACACACACACACACACACACACACACACACACACACACACACACACACACACACACACACAGGCTTCAGTCTTTCCTTAAATGCATTCCTTCCCTTTGACCTCTCCATGGGCTCAACCAGTCTGCTCCGAAATTCTCTCTTCCCAGAACTGATTAAACTCAACGTAAAAACAAACTTACCCTATCTTTGCCTCACTTCCTGACACCATTTTTTTTTGCAAACTGCATATATCATCCTTTGAACTAACCAACTCAATTCAAACTATCCCTGTTATTGTTTAACGTAAAACCCTGGGTGAAGCCTCCTTTTGGTTCACTGTCTTATCAAAACCACTTCTCACTGTTGGTTTTAGATTCTAGCAGTCACTCCGGCTTTAGCTCCAATTACCGGATTTAAATCCCCACAACAATCTGTCTTCCAGTCCGTAAGAAACGTGAGAGTGATATTGCCAGTTTTGTGTTCCCTAGACACCTCCCCCTTTTGTTTTAGAAAATTAACTTCCATAGTTCAAAAAGACTATTTCATTTTCTCAACCTCCTTCCTACTAATTGCTACTTATCTCTCTACACTCTACCGTTAACCGGTAAGATGCATGCGTCGCCATGATAATATACCCAAGGTTTCAGTAAAAATAGAGTCCATTTCCGCCCCTTTTGCCCAGGTTTGACATGTCCAATCTTCCCTGCACCTTAAACCCTCGCCAATGCATCTGCAATTAGGTTTTATCATCCAGCCAGATGTATCAGTTACAAGTTGAAGGGTTGTAATAAGAGATTCCCTCCATGCCGTCTTGCATTCTGGGTTTGAAACTTTTCCAAGAATCCTAACAGGTCATGGTCAGTGTAGACAATTGTTTCTGATGAATTCTGGACAACATCAGCTTCAAAATGTTGCAAAGCCAGGACCCAATTCAGTGTTTCCTTCTCAACTCAGGGGGAGTATTTTTGCTGATGGATGCTTAACCACCTTGAGAAACATCCCAGAGGGTTTTCAATACCTGCATCGTCTCCCTGCAACAACGCACCACCAACACCCACATCACTCGCATCAGTAGCCAACTTAAACTGCTTGGCATAATTCGGTGTGACGAAAACTGGCCCTGTCGTCAATGCAGCTTTCACTGGGACTGGGAACTCCTCAGTCGCGTCTGTTTTTACATCTGATGGGGCCATCTTCACATGTCCTACTTTGTGGCCTGAGTGCGTGACCTGTGCTTTCACAAACTCACTCCTCACCAAGTCAAGCACCAAATTAGCTCCTTGAGGACAATCCGAAAGTTCTCCCAGGTGCTGTAAGTGCTCCTCCCATGTTCGACGGAATACCACCAGAAGGTCAGCGTACACAGCACAGTGACTGACTCCAGCGATAACCTTATTCTTCAGTCTCTGGGAGGCTGCTGGTGGATTGTTCACACCAAACAGCATGACTTGGAACTGATAAGGACCACCCGGTGCGGTGCTACAAAATCTGAAACCTATCCCAGCCTTTCCGAGAGAGATACCCGCCAACATCCTTTCAAGCAAGTCAATCTACGCAATTAACTTTGACTGCCCCACTTCCTCGATGCAGTTCCTCCAAATGTGGGAGAGGGACTGAATCCGCTTCATCACTGCGTTTGCTTATCGAAAATCCACACAGAGTCTGGGGGATCCATCCAGTTACGGGACCAACAAAACAGGAGACACCCAATCGATGCAACTCAACACCCTCGTGCCACCATTCAGCATCAACTCAATTGCACACGGCGATTGTGTTCACAGCACTGGATCTCACCGATTAGGATGTTGATTGAGTGGAACATCTACATCATGTACAGCTACCGATGTACTTCCCCAATTTGTGACCATAGACGGCACCATGGGACTGCAATGGATATCCCAAGTCACCTCGATTTGGATCTGCAAGGCAAAAGCAGCCCAATCATATTCTGAGCTACATCCTCATTCTCCACCTGAAATCAAGGAAAGTCAGTTTCAGAATCAAACGCACCAAATACCTATCCATCATTCAAAAATACCACATATTAACTCACTGGGTAATCCTTCACATCAAGGAGCCCTAACGGCACATCTTAGAAACATAAACTCGGGCCTATACCTCTAAAACTTTAAGAGTGATTTGAGTGTGTGTGTGCCCGGGTGTGAAGGAACACTCCTTTAATAGTGATTTGAGTGTGTGTGTGCCCGGGAGTGAAGGAACACACCTTTAATAGTGATTTCAGTGTCTGTATGGGTGTCCGGGTGTGAAGGAACACTCCTTTAATAGTGATTTCAGTGTGTGTGAGTCCGGGTGTGAAGGAACTCTCCTTTCATAATGATTTCAGTGTATGTGAGCCCGGGTGTGAAGGAACACTCCTTTAATAGTGATTTCAGTGTGTGTGAGACCGGGTGTGAAGGAACACTCCTTTAATAGAGATTTCAGTGTGTGTGTGAGCCGGGGTGTGAAGGAACACTCCTATAATAGTGATTTCAGTGTGTGTGTGTGAACCCGGGTGTGAAGGAACACTCCTTTAATAGTGATTTCAGTTTGTGTGAGACCGGGTGTGAAGGAACACTCCTTTAATAGTGATTTCAGTTTGTGTGAGACCGGGTGTGAAGGAACACTACTTTAGCAGTGATTTCAGTGTGTGTGTACCCGGGTGTGAAGGAACACTCCTTTAATAGTTATTTCAGTGTGTGTGTGAGTCCGTTTGTGAAGGAACACTCCTTTAATAGTGATTTCAGTGTGTGTGAGCGCGGGAGTGAAGGAACACTCCTTTAATAGTGATTTCAGTGTGTGTGAGTCTAGGAGTGAAGGAACACTCCTTTAATAGTGATTTCAGTGTGTGTGAGCGCGGGAGTGAAGGAACACTCCTTTAATAGTGATTTCAGTGTGTGTGAGTCCGGGTGTGAAGGAACACTCCTTTAATAGTGATTTCAGTGTGTGTGTGAGCCCGGGTATGAAGGAACACTCCTTTAATAGTGATTTCAATGTGTGTGAGTCCGGGGGTGAAGGAACACTCCTTTAATAGTGATTTCAGTGTGTGTGTGTCCGGGTGTGAAGGAACACTCCTTTAATAGTGATTACAGTGTGTGTGAGTCTGGGTGTGAAGGAACACTTCTTTAATAGTGATTTCAGTGTGTGTGAGTCTAGGAGTGAAGGAACACTCCTTTAATAGTGATTTCAGTGTGTGTGAGTCTGGGTGTGAAGGAACACTCTTTTAATAGTGATTTCAGTGTGTGTGAGTCTAGGAGTGAAGGAACACTCCTTTAATAGTGATTTCAGTGTGTGTGTGAGTCCGGGTGTGAAGGAACACTCCTTTAATAGTGATTTCAGTGTGTGTGAGACCGGGTGTGAAGGAACACTCCTTTCATAGTCATTTCAGTGTCTGTGTGAGTCCGGGTGTGAAGGAACACTCCTTTAATAGTGATTTCAGTGTGTGTGAGTCCGGGTGTGAAGGAACTCTCCTTTCATAGTGATTTCAGTGTGTGTGAGTCTAGGAGTGAAGGAACACTCCTTTAATAGTGATTTCAGTTTGTATGAGACCGGGTGTGAAGGAACACTCCTTTAGCTGTGATTTCAGTGTGTGTGTACCCGGGTGTGAAAGTACACTCCTTTAATAGTGATTTCAGTGTGTGTGTGCGTCCGTTTGTGAAGGAACACTCCTTTAATAGTGATTTCAGTGTGTGTGAGCGCGGGAGTGAAGGAACACTCCTTTATTAGTGATTTCAGTGTGTGTGAGTCTGATAGTGAAGGAACACTCCTTTAATAGTGATTTCAGTGCGTGTGTGAGTCCGGGTGTGAAGGAACACTCCTTTAATAGTGATTTCAGTGCGTGTGTGAGTCCGGGTGTGAAGGAACACTCCTTTAATAGTGATTTCAGTGTGTGTGAGTCCGTGTGTGAAAGAACACTCCTTTTATACTTATGTCAGTGTGTGTGTGAGTCCGGGTGTGAAGGAACACTCCTTTAATAGTGATTTCAGTGTGTGTGAGCGCGGGAGTGAAGGAACACTCCTTTAATAGTGATTTCAGTGTGTGTGAGTCTAGGAGTGAAGGAACACTCCTTTAATAGTGATTTCAGTGTGTGTGAGCGCGGGAGTGAAGGAACACTCCTTTAATAGTGATTTCAGTGTGTGTGAGTCCGGGTGTGAAGGAACACTCCTTTAATAGTGATTTCAGTGTGTGTGTGAGCCCGGGTATGAAGGAACACTCCTTTAATAGTGATTTCAATGTGTGTGAGTCCGGGTGTGAAGGAACACTCCTTTAATAGTGATTTCAGTGTGTGTGTGTCCGGGTGTGAAGGAACACTCCTTTAATAGTGATTACAGTGTGTGTGAGTCTGGGTGTGAAGGAACACTTCTTTAATAGTGATTTCAGTGTGTGTGAGTCTAGGAGTGAAGGAACACTCCTTTAATAGTGATTTCAGTGTGTGTGAGTCTGGGTGTGAAGGAACACTCTTTTAATAGTGATTTCAGTGTGTGTGAGTCTAGGAGTGAAGGAACACTCCTTTAATAGTGATTTCAGTGTGTGTGTGAGTCCGGGTGTGAAGGAACACTCCTTTAATAGTGATTTCAGTGTGTGTGAGACCGGGTGTGAAGGAACACTCCTTTCATAGTCATTTCAGTGTCTGTGTGAGTCCGGGTGTGAAGGAACACTCCTTTAATAGTGATTTCAGTGTGTGTGAGTCCGGGTGTGAAGGAACTCTCCTTTCATAGTGATTTCAGTGTGTGTGAGTCTAGGAGTGAAGGAACACTCCTTTAATAGTGATTTCAGTTTGTATGAGACCGGGTGTGAAGGAACACTCCTTTAGCTGTGATTTCAGTGTGTGTGTACCCGGGTGTGAAAGTACACTCCTTTAATAGTGATTTCAGTGTGTGTGTGCGTCCGTTTGTGAAGGAACACTCCTTTAATAGTGATTTCAGTGTGTGTGAGCGCGGGAGTGAAGGAACACTCCTTTAATAGTGATTTCAGTGTGTGTGAGTCTGATAGTGAAGGAACACTCCTTTAATAGTGATTTCAGTGCGTGTGTGAGTCCGGGTGTGAAGGAACACTCCTTTAATAGTGATTTCAGTGCGTGTGTGAGTCCGGGTGTGAAGGAACACTCCTTTAATAGTGATTTCAGTGTGTGTGTGAGTCCGTGTGTGAAAGAACACTCCTTTTATACTTATGTCAGTGTGTGTGTGAGTCCGGGTGTGAAGGAACACTCCTTTAATAGTGATTTCAGTGCATGTGAGCACGGTTGTGAAGGAACACTCCTTTGATAGTGATTTCAGTGTGTGTGAGTCCGGGTGTGAAGGAACACTCCATTAAAAGTGATTTCAGTGTGTGTGAGTCCGGGTGTGAAGGAACACTCCTTTGCTGGTGATTTCAGTGTGTGTGTGAGTCTGGGTGTGAAGGAACACTCCTTTAATAGTGATTTCAGTGTGTGTGAGTCCGGTTTTGAAGGAACACTCCTTTAATAGTGTTTTCAGTGTGTGTGTGAGCCCGGGTGTGAAGGAACACTCCTTTAATAGTGATTTCAGTGTGTGTGAGTCCGGGTGTGAAGGAACACTCCTTTAATAGTGATTTATGTGTGTGTGTGTGTGTGAGTCCGGGTGTGAAGGAACACTCCTTTAATAGTGATTTCAGTGTGTGTGTCTGAGTACGGGGGTGAAGGAACACTCCTTTAATAGTGATTTCAGTTTGTGTGAGGCCGTGTGTGAAGGTACACTCCTTTAATAGTGATTTCAGTGTGTGTGAGTCCGGGAGTGAAGGTCCACTCCTTTAATAGTGACTTCAGTGTGTGTGAGCCCGGGTGTGAAGGAACACTCCTTTAATAGTGATTTCAGTGTGTGTGAGTCCGGGTGTGAAGGAACACTCCTTTATTAGTGATTTCAGTGTGTGTGAGCCCGGGAGTGAAGGTACACTCCTTTATTAGTGATTTCAGTGTGTGTGAGCCCGGGAGTGAAGGTACACTCCTCTAATAGTGGTTTCAGTGTGTCTGAGCCCGGGAGTGAAGGTACACTCCTTTATTAGTGATTTCAGTGTGTGTGAGTCCGGGTGTGAAGGAACACTCCTTTAATAGTGATTTCAGTGTGTGTGTGTGAGACCGGGTGTGAAGGAACACTCCTTTAATAGTGATTTCAGTGTGTGTGTGAGCCCGGGTGTGACGGAACACTCCTTTAATAATGATATCAGTGTGTGTGAGTCCGGGTGTGAAGGAACACTCCTTTAATAGTGATTTATGTGTGAGTGAGTCTGGGTGTGAAGGAACACTCCTTTCATAGTCATTTCAGAGATAGTGAGTCTGGGTGTGAAGGAACACTCCTTTAATAGTGATTTCAGTGTGTGTGTGAGACCGGCTGTGAAGGAACACTCCTTTAACAGTGATTTCAGTGTGTGTGTGTGAGCCCGGGTGTGAAGGAACACTCCTTTAATAGTGATTTCAGTGTGTGTGTGTCCGGGTGTGAAGGAACACTCCTTTAATAGTGATTTCAGTGTGTGTGTGTCCGGGTGTGAAGCAACACGCCTTTCATAGTGATTTCAGTCTGTGTGAGTCCGGGTGTGATGGAACACTCCTTTAATAGTGATTTCAGTGTGTGAGAGACCGGGTGTGAAGGAACACTCCTTCAGTAGTGATTTCAGTGTGTGTGTGAGCCCGGGTGTGAAGGAACACTCCTGTAATAGTGATTGCAGTTTGTTTGTGTGTGTGTGAGTCCGGGTGTGAAGGAACACTCCTTTAATAGTGATTTCAGTGTGTGTGAGTCCGGGTGTGAAGGAACACTCCTTTAATAGTGATTTCAGAGTGTGTATGTGAGCACGGTTGTGAAGGAACACTCCTTAAATAGTGATTTCAGTGTGTGTGTGAGTCCGGGTGTGAAGGAACACTCCTTTAATAGTGATTTCAGTGTGTGTGTGAGTCCGGGTGTGAAGGAACACTCCTTTAATAGTGATTTCAGTGTGTGTGAGTCCGGGTGTGAAGGAACACTCCTTTAATAGTGATTTCAGTGTGTGTGTGAGTCCGGGTGTGAAGGAACACTCCTTTAATAGTGATTTCAGTGTGTGTGTGAGTCCGGGTGTGAAGGAACACTCCTTTAATAGTGATTTCAGTGTGTGTGAGTCCGGGTGTGAAGGAACACTCCTTTAATAGTGATTTCAGTGTGTGTGAGTCCGGGTGTGAAGGAACACTCCTTTAATAGTGATTTCAGAGTGTGTATGTGAGCACGGTTGTGAAGGAACACTCCTTTAATAGTGATTTCAGTGTGTGTGTGAGTCCGGGTGTGAAGGAACACTCCTTTAATAGTGATTTCAGTGTGTGTGTGAATCCGGGTGTGAAGGAACACTCCTTTAATAGTGATTTCAGTGTGTGTGAGTCTGGGTGTGAAGGAACACTCCTTTCTTAGTGATTTCAGTGTGTGAGAGACCGGGTGTGAAGGAACACTCCTTTAATAGTGAATTCAGTGTGTGTGTAAGTCCGGGTGTGAAGGAACAATCCTTTAATAGTGATTTCAGTGTGTGTGAGTCTGGGTGTGAAGGAACACTCCTTTCTTAGTGATTTCAGTGTGTGAGAGACCGGGTGTGAAGGAACACTCCTTTAATAGTGATTTCAGTGTGTGTGAGTACATGCGTGAAGGAACACTCCTTTAATAGTGATTTCAGTGTGTGTGTGAGTCCGGGTAGGAAGGAACACTCCTTTAATAGTGATTTCAGTGTGTGTGTGAGTCTGGGTGTGAAGGAACACTCCTTTAATAGTGATTTCAGTGTGTGTGTGAGTCCGGGTGTGAAGGTACACTCCTTTAATAGTGATTTCAGTGTGTGTGTGAGTCCGGGTGGGAAGGAACACTCCTTTAATAGTGATTTCAGTGTGTGTGTGAGTCCGGGTGTGAAGGAACACTCCTTTAATAGTGATTTCAGTGTGTGTGTGAGTCCGGGTGTGAAGGAACACACCTTTAAAAGTGATTTCAGTGTGTGTGTGAGTCCGGGTGTGAAGGAACACTCCTTTAATAGTGATTTCAGTGTGTGTGTGAGTCCGGGTGTGAAGGAACACTCCTTTAATAGTGATTTCAGTCTGTGTGTGAGTCTGAGTGTGAAGGTACACTCCTTTAATAGTGATTTCAGTCTGTGTGTGAGTCCGGGTGTGAAGGTACACTCCTTTAATAGTGATTTCAGTGTGTGTGAGTCCGGGTGTGAAGGAACACTCCTTTAATAGTGATTTCAGTGTGTGTGTGAGTCTGAGTGTGAAGGTACACTCCTTTAATAGTGATTTCAGTGTGTGTGAGACCGGGTGTGAAGGAACACTCCTTTAATAGTGATTCCAGTGTGTGCGTGAGTCCGGGTGTGAAGGAGCACTCCTTTAATAGTGATTTCAGTGTATGTGAGAACGATTGTGAAGGGACACTCATTTAATAGTGATTTCAGTGTGTGTGAGTCCAGGTGTGAAGGAACACTCCTTTAACAGTGATTTCAGTGTGTGTGAGTCCGGGTGTGAAGGAACACTCCTTTGCTGGTGATTTCAGTGTGAGTGTGTGAGCCCGGGTGTGAAGGAACACTCCTTTAATAGTGATTTCAGTGTGTGTGAGTCCGGTTTGGAAGGAACGCTCCTTTAATAGTGATTTCAGTGTGTGTGAGCCTGGGTGTGAAGGAACACTCCTTTAATATTGATTTCAGTGTGTGTGAGGCCGGGTGTGAAGGAACACTCCTTTAATAGTGATTTCAGTGTGTGTGAGCCCGGGTGTGAAGGAACACTCCTTTAATAGTGATTTATGTGTGTGTGTGTGTGAGTCCGGGTGTGAAGGAACACTCCTTTAATAGTGATTTCAGTGTGTGTGAGTCCGGGTGTGCAGGAACACTCCTTTAATAGTGATTTCAGTGTGTGTGTGAGTCTGGGTGTGAAGGAACACTCCTTTAATAGTGATTTCAGTGTGTGTGAGTCCGGTTTTGAAGGAACTCTCCTTTAATAGTGTTTTCAGTGTGTGTGAGTCCGGGTGGGAAGGAACACTCCTTTAATAGTGATTTCAGTGTGTGTGAGTCTGGGTGTGAAGGAACACTCCTTTAATAGTGATTTATGTGTGTGTGTGTGTGTGAGTCCGGGTGTGAAGGAACACTCCTTTAATAGTGATTTATGTGTGTGTGTGTGTGTGAGTCCGGGTGTGAAGGAATACTCCTTTAATAGTGATTTCAGTGTGTGTGTGAGCCCGGGTGTGAAGGAACACTCCTTTAATAGTGATTTCAGTGTGTGTGAGTCTGGGTGTGAAGGAACACTCCTTTAATAGTGATTTATGTGTGTGTGTGTGTGAGTCCGGGTGTGAAGGAACACTCCTTTAATAGTGATTTATGTGTGTGTGTGTGTGTGAGTCCGGGTGTGAAGGAATACTCCTTTAATAGTGATTTATGTGTGTGTGTGTGTGAGTCCGGGTGTGAAGGAACACTCCTGTAATAGTGATTTCAGTGTGTGTGTGAGTCCGGGTGTGAAGGAACACTCCTTTAATAGTGATTTCAGTGTGTGTGAGTCCGAGTGAGAAGGAACACTACTTTAGTAGTGATTTCCGCGTGCATGAGTCCGGGTGTGAAGCAACACGCCTTTCATATTGATTTCATTGTGTGAGAGACCGGCTGTGAAGGAACACTCCTTCAGTAGTGATTTCAGTGTGTGTGTGAGCCCGGGTGTGAAGGAACACTCCTTTAATAGTGATTGCAGTGTGTTTGTGTGTGTGTGAGTCCGGGTGTGAAGGAACACTCCTTTAATAGTGATTTCAGTGTGTGTGTGAGTCCGGGTGTGAAGGAACACTCCTTTAATAGTGATTTCAGTGTGTGTGAGTCCGAGTGAGAAGGAACACTACTTTAGTAGTGATTTCCGCGTGCATGAGTCCGGGTGTGAAGCAACACGCCTTTCATATTGATTTCATTGTGTGAGAGACCGGCTGTGAAGGAACACTCCTTCAGTAGTGATTTCAGTGTGTGTGTGAGCCCGGGTGTGAAGGAACACTCCTTTAATAGTGATTGCAGTGTGTTTGTGTGTGTGTGAGTCCGGGTGTGAAGGAACACTCCTTTAATAGTGATTTCAGAGTGTGTATGTGAGCACGGTTGTGAAGGAACACACCTTTAATAGTGATTTCAGTGTGTGTGTGAGTCCGGGTGTGAAGGAACACTCCTTAAAAGTGATTTCAGTGTGTGTGTGAGTCCGGGTGTGAAGGAACACTCCTTTAATAGTGATTTCAGTGTGTGTGAGTCTGGGTAAAAAGGAACACTCCTTTCTTAGTGATTTCAGTGTGTGAGAGACCGGGTGTGAAGGAACACTCCTTTAATAGTTTTTTCAGTGTGTGTGTGAGTCCGGGTGTGAAGGAACACTCCTTTAATAGTGAATTCAGTGTATGTGTGAGTCCGGGTGTGAAGGTACACTCCTTTAATAGTGATTTCAGTGTGTGTGTGAGTCCGGGTGGGAAGGAACACTCCTTTAATAGTGATTTCAGTGTTTGTGTGAGTCCGGATGTGAAGGAACACTCCTTTAATAGTGATTTCAGTCAGTGTGTGAGTCCGGGTGTGAAGGAACACACCTTTAATAGTGATTTCAGTGTGAGTGTGAGTCCGGGTGTGAAGGAACACTCCTTTAATAGTGATTTCAGTGTGTGTGTGAGTCCGGGTGTGAAGGAACACTCCTTTCATAGTGATTTCAGTCTGTGTGTGAATCTGAGTGTGAAGGTACACTCCTTTAATAGTGATTTCTGTCTGTGTGTGAGTCCGGGTGTGAAGGAACACTCCTTTAATAGTGATTTCAGTGTGAATGAGCCCGGGTGTGAAGGAACACTCCTTTAATAGTGATTTCAGTGTGTGTGTGAGTGCGGGTGTGAAGGAACACTCCTTTAATAGTGATTTCAGTCTGTGTGTGAGTCTGAGTGTGAAGGTACACTCCTTTAATAGTGACTTCATTGTGTGTGAGCCCGGGTATGAAGGAACACTCCTTTAATAGTGATTTCAATGTGTGTGTGAGTCTAAGTGTGAAGGAACACTCCTTTAATAGTGATTTCAGTGTGTGTGTGTGAGTCCGGGTGTGAAGGAACACTCTATTAATAGTGATTTCAGTGTATGTGTGTGTGCCCGGGTGTGAAGGAACACTCCTTTAATAGTAATTTCAGTGTGTGTGAGTCCAGGTGTGAAGGTACACTCCTTTAATAGTGATTTCAGTGTGTGTGTGAGTCTGAGTGTGAAGGAACACTCCTTTAATAGAGATTTCAGTGTGTGTGTGTGAGTCCGGGTATGAAGGAACACTCCTTTAATAGTGATTTCAGTGTGTGTGTGAGTCCATGTGTGAAGGAACACTCCTTTAATAGTGATTTCAGTGTATGTGAGCACGATTGTGAAGGGACACTCCTTTAATAGTGATTTCAGTGTGTGTGAGTCCACGTGTGAAGGAACACTCCTTTAACAGTGATTTCAGTGTGTGTGAGTCCGGGTGTGAAGGAACACTCCTTTGCTGGTGATTTCAGTGTGAGTGTGTGAGCCCGGGTGTGAAGGAACACTCCTTTAATAGTGATTTCAGTGTGTGTGAGTCCGGGTGTGAAGGAACACTCCTTTAATAGTGATTTCAGTGTGTGTGTGAGTCCGGGTGTGAAGGAACACTCCTTTAATAGTGATTTCAGTGTGTGTGGGTCCGGTTTGGAAGGAACGCTCCTTTAATAGTGATTTCAGTGTGTGTGTGAGTCCGGGTGTGAAGGAACACTCCTTTAATAGTGATTTCAGTGTGTGTGAGTCCGGGTGTGCAGGAACACTCCTTTAATAGTGATTTCAGTGTGTGTGTGAGTCTGGGTGTGAAGGAACACTCCTTTAATAGTGATTTCAGTGTGTGTGAGTCCGGTTTTGAAGGAACTCTCCTTTAATAGTGTTTTCAGTGTGTGTGAGTCCGGGTGGGAAGGAACACTCCTTTAATAGTGATTTCAGTGTGTGTGAGTCCGGGTGTGAAGGAACACTCCTTTAATAGTGATTTATGTGTGTGTGTGTGTGAGTCTGGGTGTGAAGGAACACTCCTTTAATAGTGATTTCAGTGTGTGTTTGTGAGCCCGGGTGTGAAGGAACACTCCTTTAATAGTGATTTCAGTTTGTGTGAGTCCGGGTGTGAAGGAAACTTCCTTTAATAGTGATTTCAGTGTTTGTGTGTGAACCCGGGTGTGAAGGAACACTCCTTTAATAGTGATTTCAGTGTGTGTGTGAGCCCGGGTGTGAAGGAACACTCCTTTAATAGTCATTGCAGTGTGTTTGTGTGTGTGTGAGTCCGGGTGTGAAGGAACACTCCTTTAATAGTGATTTCAGAGTGTGTATGTGAGCACGGTTGTGAAGGAACACTCCTTTAATAGTGATTTCAGTGTGTGTGTGAGTCCGGGTGTGAAGGAACACTCCTTTAATAGTGAATTCAGTGTGTGTGTGAGCCCGGGTGTGAAGGAACACTCCTTTCTTAGTGATTTCAGTGTGTGAGAGACCGGGTGTGAAGGAACACTCCTTTAATAGTGATTTCAGTGTGTGTGAGTCCATGTGTGAAGGAACACTCCTTTAATAGTGATTTCAGTGTGTGTGTGAGTCCGGGTGTGAAGGTACACTCCTTTAATAACGATTTCAGTGTGTGTGTGAGTCCGGGTGGGAAGGAACACTCCTTTAATAGCGATTTCAGTGTGTGTGTGAGTCCGGGTGTGAAGGAACACTCCTTTAATAGTGATTTCAGTGTGTGTGTGAGTCCGGGTGTGAAGGAACACACCTTTAATAGTGATTTCAGTATGAGTGTGAGTCCGGGTGTGAAGGAACACTCCTTTAATAGTGATTTCAGTATGTGTGTGATTCCGGGTGTGAAGGAACACTCCTTTCATAGTGATTTCAGTCTGTGTGTGAGTCTGAGTGTGAAGGTACACTCCTTTAAATAGTGATTTCTGTCTGTGTGTGAGTCCGGGTGTCAAGGTACACTCCTTTAATAGTGATTTCAGTGTGTGTGTGAGTCCGGGTGTGAAGGAACACACCTTTAATAGTGATTTCAGTGTGTGTGTGAGTGCAGGTGTGAAGGAACACTCCTTTTTAAGTGATTTCAGTCTGTGTGTGAGTCTGAGTGTGAAGGTACACTCCTTTAATAGTGACTTCAGTGTGTGTGAGCCCGGGTATGAAGGAACACTCCTTTAATAGTGATTGCAATGTGTGTGTGAGTCTAAGTTTGAAGGAAATCTCCTTTAATAGTGATTTCAGTGTGTGTGTGTGAGTCCGGGTGTGAAGGAACACTCCTTGAATAGTGATTTCAGTGTGTGTGTGAGTCCGGGTGTGAAGGAACACTCCTTTAATAGTGATTTCAATGTGTGTGTGAGTCTGAGTGTGTAGGAACACTCCTTTAATAGTGATTTCAGTCTGTGTGTGTGAGTCCGGGTGTGAAGGAACACTCCTTGAATAGTGATTTCAGTGTGTGTGTGAGTCCGGGTGTGAAGGAACACTCCTTTAATAGTGATTTCAGTGTGTGTGAGCCCGGGTGTGAAGGAACACTCCTTTAATAGTGCTTTCAGTGTGTGTGAGTCCAGGTGTGAAGGTACACTCCTTTAATAGTGACTTCAGTGTGTGAGAGCCCGGGTATGAAGGAACACTCCTTTAATAGAGATTTCAGTGTGCGTGTGTGAGTCCGGGTGTGAAGGAGCACTCCCTTAATAGTGATTTCAGTGTATGTGTGTGTGCCCGGGTGTGAAGGAACACTCCTTTAATAGTGATTTCAGTGTGTGTGAGTCCAGGTGTGAAGGTACACTCCTTTAATAGTGATTTCAGTGTGTGTGTGAGTCTGAGTGTGAAGGAACACTTCTTTAATAGAGATTTCAGTGTGTGTGTGTGAGTCCGGGTGTGAAGGGACACTCCTTTAATAGTGATTTCAGTGTGTGTGTGTCTGGGTGTGAAGGAACACTTCTTTAATAGTGATTTCAGTGTGTGTGAACCCGAGTGTGAAGGAACACTCCTTTAATAGTGATTTCAGTGTGTGTGTGAGCCCGGGTGTGAAGGAAATCTCCTTTAATAGTGATTTCAGTGTGTGTGAATCCGGGTGTGAAGGAACACTCCTTTAATAGTGATTTCAGTGTGTGTGAGTCTGGGTGTGAAGGAACACTCCTTTAATAGTTATTTCAGTGTGTGTGAGTCCGGGTGTGAAGGAACACTCCTTTAATAGTGATTTCAGTGTGTGTGTGAGTCGGGGTGTGAAGGAACACTCCTTTAATAGTGATTTCAGTGTGTGTGAGACCGGGTGTGAAGGAACACTCCTTTCATAGTCATTTCAGTGTGTGTGTGAGTCCGGGTATGAAGGAACACTCCTTTAATAGTGATTTCAGCGTGTGTGTGAGTATGGGTGTGAAGGAACCCTCCTTTAATAGTGATTTCAGTGTGTGTGTGAGTCCGGGTGTGAAGGAACACTCCTTTAATAGTGATTTCAGTGTGTGTGAGTCCGGGTGTGAAGGAACTCTCCTTTCATAGTGATTTCAGTGTGTGTGAGTCTAGGAGTGAATGAACACTCCTTTAATAGTGATTTCAGTGTGTGTGTGAGTCCGGGTGTGAAGTAACACTCCTTTAATAGTGATTTCAGTGTGTGTGAGTCCGGGTGTGAAGGAACACTCCTTTAATAGTGATTTCAGTTTGTATGAGACCGGGTGTGAAGGAACACTCCTTTAATAGTGATTTCAGTTTGTGTGAGACCGGGTGTGAAGGAACACTCCTTTAATAGTGATTTCAGTTTGTGTGAGACCGGGTGTGAAGGAACACTCCTTTAGCAGTGATTTCAGTGTGTGTGTACCCGGGTGTGAAGGAACACTCCTTTAATAGTGATTTCAGTGTGTGTGTGAGTCCGTTTGTGAAGGAACACTCCTTTAATAGTGATTTCAGTGTGTGTGAGCACGGGAGTGAAGGAACACTCCTTTAATAGTGATTTCAGTGTGTGTGAATCTAGGAGTGAAGGAACACTCCTTTAATAGTGATTTCAGTGTGTGTGAGCGCGGGAGTGAAGGAACACTCCTTTAATAGTGATTTCAGTGTGTGTGAGTCTGGGTGTGAAGGATCACTCCTTTAATAGTGATTTCAATGTGTGTGAGTCCGGGTGTGAAGGAACACTCCTTTAATAGTGATTTCAGTGTGTGTGTTTCCGGGTGTGAAGGAACACTCCTTTAATAGTGATTTCAGTGTGTGTGAGTCTGGGTGTGAAGGAACACTTCTTTAATAGTGATTTCAGTGTGTGTGAGTCTAGGAGTGAAGGAACACTCCTTTAATAGTGATTTCAGTGTGTGTCTGAGTCCGGGTGTGAAGGAACACTCCTTTAATAGTGATTTCAGTGTGTGTGTGTCTGGGTGTGAAGGAACACTTCTTTAATAGTGATTTCAGTGTGTGTGAACCCGAGTGTGAAGGAACGCTCCTTTTATAGTGTTTTCAGTGTGTGTGTGAGTCCGGGTGTGAAGGAACACTCCTTTTATAGTGATTTCAGTGTGTGTGAGTCCGGGTGTGAAGGAACACTCCTTTAATAGTTATTTCAGTGTGTGTGAGTCCGGGTGTGAAGGAACACTCCTTTAATAGTGATTTCAGTGTGTGTGTGAGTCCGGGAGTGAAGGAACACTCCTTTAATAGTGATTTCAGTGTGTGTGAGACCGGGTGTGAAGGAACACTCCTTTAGCAGTGATTTCAGTGTGTGTGTACCCGGGTGTGAAGGAACACTCCTTTAATAGTTATTTCAGTGTGTGTGTGAGTCCGTTTGTGAAGGAACACTCCTTTAATAGTGATTTCAGTGTGTGTGAGCGCGGGAGTGAAGGAACACTCCTTTAATAGTGATTTCAGTGTGTGTGAATCTAGGAGTGAAGGAACACTCCTTTAATAGTGATTTCAGTGTGTGTGTGAGCGCGGGAGTGAAGGAACTCTCCTTTAATAGTGATTTCAGTGTGTGTGTGAGCCCGGGTGTGAAGGATCACTCCTTTAATAGTGATTTCAGTGTGTGTGTGAGTCCGGGTGTGAAGGAACACTCCTTTAATAGTGATTTCAGTGTGTGTGTGTCCAGGTGTGAAGGAACACTCCTTTAATAGTGATTTCAGTGTGTGTGAGTCTGGGTGTGAAGGAACACTTCTTTTATAGTGATTTCAGTGTGTGTGAGTCTGGGTGTGAAGGAACACTCTTTTAATAGTGATTTCAGTGTGTGTGAGTCTAGGAGTGAAGGAACACTCCTTTAATAGTGATTTCAGTGTGTGTGTGAGTCCGGGTGTGAAGGAACACTCCTTTAATAGTGATTTCAGTGTGTGTGAGTCCGGGTGTGAAGGAACACTCCTTTCATAGTCATTTCAGTGTCTGTGTGAGTCCGGGTGTGAAGGAACACTCCTTTAATAGTGATTTCAGTGTGTGTGAGTCCGGGTGTGAAGGAACTCTCCTTTCATAGTGATTTCAGTGTGTGTGTGTCCGGGTGTGAAGGAACACTCCTTTCATAGTCATTTCAGTGTCTGTGTGAGTCCGGGTGTGAAGGAACACTCCTTTAATAGTGATTTCAGTGTGTGTGAGTCCGGGTGTGAAGGAACACTCCTTTAATAGTGATTTCAGTGTGTGTGAGCGCGGGAGTGAAGGAACACTCCTTTAATAGTGATTTCAGTGTGTGTGAGCCCGGGTGTGAAGGAACACTCCTTTAATAGTGATTTCAGTGTGTGTGTGAGTCCGTTTGTGAAGGAACACTCCTTTAATAGTGATTTCAGTGTGTGTGAGCGCGGGAGTGAAGGAACACTCCTTTAATAGTGATTTCAGTGTGTGTGTGAGCCCGGGTGTGAAGGAACACTCCTTTAATAGTGATTTCAATGCGTGTCAGTCCGTGTGTGAAAGAACACTCCTTTTATACATATGTCAGTGTGTGTGTGAGTCCGGGTGTGAAGGAACACTCCTTAAATACTGATTTCAGTGTGTGTGTGAGTCCGGGAGTGAAGGAACACTCCTTAAATAGTGATTTCAGTGTGTGTGTGAGTCCGGGAGTGAAGGAACTCTCCTTAAATAGTGATTTCAGTTTTCTGTGTGAGTCCGGGAGTGAAGGAACACTCCTTTAATAGTGATTTCAGTATGTGTGAATCTAGGAGTGAAGGAACACTCCTTTAATAGTGATTTCAGTGTGTGTGAGCGCGGGAGTGAAGGAACACTCCTTTAATAGTGATTTCAGTGTGTGTGAATCTAGGAGTGAAGGAACACTCCTTTAATAGTGATTTCAGTGTGTGTGAGCGCGGGAGTGAAGGAACACTCCTTTAATAGTGATTTCAGTGTGTGTGAGTCCGGGAGTGAAGGAACACTCCTTTAATAGTGATTTCAGTGTGTGTGAATCTAGGAGTGAAGGAACACTCCTTTAATAGTGATTTCAGTGTGTGTGAGCGCGGGAGTGAAGGAACACTCCTTTAATAGTGATTTCAGTGTGTGTGAGTCTGGGTGTGAAGGATCACTCCTTTAATAGTGATTTCAATGTGTGTGAGTCCGGGTGTGAAGGAACACTCCTTTAATAGTGATTTCAGTGTGTGTGTGTCCGGGTGTGAAGGAACACTCCTTTAATAGTGATTTCAGTGTGTGTGAGTCTGGGTGTGAAGGAACACTCCTTTAATAGTGTTTTCAGTGTGTGTGAGCCCGGGTGTGAAGGAACACTCCTTTAATAGTGATTTCAGTGTGTGTGTGAGTCCGGGTGTGAAGGAACACTCCTTTAATAGTGATTTCAGTGTGTGTGAGTCTAGGAGTGAAGGAACACTCCTTTAATATTGATTTCAGTGTGTGTGAGTCTGGGTGTGAAGGAACACTCCTTTAATAGTGATTTCAGTGTGTGTGAGTCCGGGTGTGAAGGAACTCTCCTTTCATAGTGATTTCAGTGTGTGTGAGTCTAGGAGTGAAGGAATACTCCTTTAATAGTGATTTCCGTTTGTATGAGACCGGGTGTGAAGGAACACTCCTTTAGCTGTGATTTCAGTGTGTGTGTACCCGGGTGTGAAAGTACACTCCTTTAATAGTGATTTCAGTGTGTGTGTGAGTCCGTTTGTGAAGGAACACTCCTTTAATTGTGATTTCAGTGTGTGTGAGCACGGGAGTGAAGGAACACTCCTTTAATAGTGATTTCAGTGTGTGTGAGTCTAGGAGTGAAGGAACACTCCTTTAATAGTGATTTCAGTGTGTGTGAGTCTGATAGTGAAGGAACACTCCTTTAATAGTGATTTCAGTGCGTGTGTGAGTCCGGGTGTGAAGGAACACTCCTTTAATAGTGATTTCAGTGTGTGTGTGAGTCCGGGTGTGAAGGAACACTCCTTTAATAGTGATTTCAGTGTGTGTGAGTCCGTGTGTGAAAGAACACTCCTTTTATACTTATGTCAGTGTGTGTGTGAGTCCGGGTGTGAAGGAACACTCCTTAAATACTGATTTCAGTGTGTGTGTGAGTCCGGGAGTGAAGGAACACTCCTTAAATAGTGATTTCAGTGTGTGTGTGAGTCCGGGAGTGAAGGAACTCTCCTTAAATAGTGATTTCAGTTTTCTGTGTGAGTCCGGGAGTGAAGGAACACTCCTGAAATAGTGATTTCAGTGTGTGTGAGTCCGGGTGTGAAGGAACACTCCTTTAATAGTGATTTCAGTGTGTGTGTGAGCCCGGGTGTGAAGGAACACTCCTTTAATAGTGATTTCAGTGTGTGTGAGTCCGGGTCTGAAGGAACACTCCTTTAGTAGTGATTTCAGTGTGTGTGTGAGCCCGGGTGTGAAGGAACACTCCTTTAATAGTGATTTCAGTGTGTGTCTGTGAGTCCGGGTGTGAAGAAACATTCCTTTAATAGTGATTTCAGTGTGTGAGTCCGGGTGTGAAGGAACACTCCTTTAATAGTGATTTCAGTGTGTGTGTGAGTCCGGGTGTGAAGGAACACTCCTTTAATAGTGATTTCAGTGTGTGTGAGACCGGGTGTGAAGGAACACTCCTTTAATAGTGATTTCAGTGTGTGTGAGACCGGGTGTGAAGGAACACTCCTTTAATAGTGATTTCAGTGTGTGTGAGACCGGGTGTGAAGGAACACTCCTTTAATAGTGATTTCAGTATGTTTGTCTGAGCCCGGGAGTGAAGGAACACTCCTTTAATAGTGATTTCAGTATGTGTGTGTGAGCCCGTTGTGAAGGATCTCTGTTTTTTGGAGCCTGAATTGTCTGCCTCTCTCGTTGGATCTCCAGTTTCCTGCCAATTCAGGAATGTTCGGAGCCATCTCTCTTCCCTGGTGAAGGCTGATGCTTGGCCATGCTCTCCCTGTTGAAACCTGCTGATTAAATTGTGGTGCCATTAGCGAGCTTTTCCACTCAATGTCCAATTATATTTGTTGGATTAGGGGAGACATCACTTCATCATCTGAGCTGACCCTGCACTCTGTTTCACTGGTTAATGAGTGCTCCAACCCACAGCCCACTCTGTAAAACCACTTCAGTGCAAACACAATCTCATTTCCAACACTATCAGCAGTAATGCATTCCACTCCCCAATGAAATCCTCCACAGGCACTCTGTATCTTCAACTTATCTTTATGTTAACTGTTTGCGGGCTGGAGCAAGGAGAGCGGGGGAAAATCAGCCAGGGTTCCTGCTCCTGAACACTGTCCAGTGATCCCTGGGTTAGAGAGAGAGAGAGGGGAAATCAGCCAGGGTTCCTGCTCCTGATCACTGTCCAGTGAACCCTGGGTTAGAGAGAAAGAGAGAGAGGGGAAATCAGCCAGGCTTCCTGCTCCTGATCACTGTCCAGTGATCCCAGGTTAGAGAGAGAGAGAGAGGGGAAATCAGCCAGGGTTCCTGCTCCTGATCACTGTCCAGTGATCCCTGGGTTAGAGAGAGAGAGGGGAAATCACCCAGGGTTCCTGCTCCTGATCACTGTCCAGTGATCCCTGGGTTAGAGAGAGAGAGAGAGAGAGGGGAAATCAGCCAGGGTTCCTGCTCCTGATCACTGTCCAGTGATCCCAGGTTAGAGAGAGAGAGAGGGGAAATCACCCAGGGTTCCTGCTCCTGATCACTGTCCAGTGATCCCTGGGTTAGAGAGAGAGGGGAAATCAGCCAGGGTTCCTGCTCCTGATCACTGTCCAGTGATCCCTGGGTTAGAGAGAGAGAGGGGAAATCAGCCAGGGTTCCTGCTCCTGATCACAGTCCAGTGATCCCTGGGTTAGAGAGAGAAGGGAAATCAGCCAGGGTTCCTGCTCCTGATCACTGTCCAGTGATACCTGGGTTAGAGAGAGAGAGAGGGGAAATCAGGCAGGGTTCCTGCTCCTGATCACTGTGCAGTGATCCCTGGGTTAGAGAGAGAGAGAGAGGGGAAATCAGCCAGGGTTCCTGCTCCTGATCACTGTCCAGTGATCCCTGGGTTAGAGAGAGAGAGAGAGGGGAAATCAGCCAGGGTTCCTGCTCCTGATCACTGTCCAGTGATGCCAGGTTAGAGAGAGAGAGAGAGGGGAAATCAGCCAGGGTTCCTGCTCCTGATCACTCTCCAGTGATCCCTGGGTTAGAGAGAGTGAGAGAGGAAATCAGCCAGGGTTCCTGCTCCTGATCACTGTCCAGTGATCCCTGGGTTAGAGAGAGAGAGAGGGAAATCAGCCAGGGTTCCTGCTCCTGATCACTGTCCAGTGATCCCTGGGTTAGAGACAGAGAGAGAGGGGAAATCAGCCAGAGTTCCCGTTCCTGATCAGTGTCCAGTGACCCCTGGGTTAGAGAGAGAGAGGGGAAATCAGCCAGGGTTCCTGCTCCTGATCACTGTCCAGTGATCCCTGGGTTAGAGAGAGAGAGAGGGGAAATCAGCCAGGGTTCCTGTTCCTGATCACTGTCCAGTGACCCCTGGGTTAGAGAGAGAGAGAGAGGGGAAATCAGCCAGGGTTCCTGCTCCTGATCACTGTCCAGTGATCCCCTGGGTTAGACAGAGAGAGAGAGGGGAAATCAGCCAGGGTTCCTGCTCCTGATCACTGTCCAGTGATCCCAGGGTTAGAGAGACAGAGAGAGAGGAAATCAGCCAGGGTTCCTGCTCCTGATCACTGTCCAGTGATCCCTGGGTTAGAGAGAGAGAGAGAGGGGAAATCAGCCAGGGATTCTGCTCCTGATCACTGTCCAGTGATCCCTGGGTTAGAGAGAGAGAGGGGAAATCAGCCAAGGTTCCTGCTCCTGATCACTGTCCAGTGATCCCTGGGTCAGAGAGAGTGAGAGAGGAAATCAGCCAGGGTTCCTGCTCCTGATCCCTGTCCAGTGATCCCTGGGTTAGAGAGACAGAGAGACGGGAAATCAGCCAGGGTTCCTGCTCCTGATCACTGTCCAGTGATCCCTGGGTTAGAGAGAGAGGGGAAATCAGCCAGGGTTCCTGCTCCTGATCACTGTCCAGTGATCCATGAGTTAGAGAGTGAGAGAGGAAATCAGCCAGGGTTCCTGCTCCTGATCACTGTGCAGTGATCCCTGGGTTAGAGAGAGAGAGAGACGGGATATCAGCCAGGGTTCCTGCTCCTGATCACTGTCCAGTGATCCCTGGGTGAGAGAGAGAGACGGGGAATCAGCCAGGGTTCCTGCTCCTGATCACTGTCCAGTGATCCCTGGGTTAGACAGAGAGAGAGAGTGGAAATCAGCCAGGGTTCCTGCTCCTGATCACTGTCCAGTGATCCCTGGGTTAGAGAGAGAGGGGAAATCAGCCAGGGTTCCTGCTCCTGATCACTGTCCAGTGATCCCTGGGTTAGAGAGAGAGAGAGGGGAAATCAGGCAGGGTTCCTGCTCCTGATCACTGTGCAGTGATCCCTGGGTTAGAGAGAGAGAGAGGGGAAATCAGCCAGGGTTCCTGCTCCTGATCACTGTCCAGTGATCCCTGGGTTAGAGAGAGAGAGGGGAAATCCGCCAGGGTTCCTGCTTCTGATCACTGTCCAGTGACCCCTGGGTTAGAGAGAGAGAGAGAGGGGAAATCAGCAAATTTCCTGCTCCTGATCCCTGTCCAGTGATCCCTGGGTTAGAGAGAGAGAGAGAGAGAGAGGGGAAATCAGCCAGGGTTCCTGCTCCTGATCACTGTCCAGTGATCCCTGGGTTAGAGAGAGAGAGAGGGCAAATCAGCCAGAGTTCCTGCTCCTGATCACTGTCCAGTGATCCCTGGGTTAGAGAGAGGGGGGAAATCAGCCAGGGTTCCTGCTTCTGATCACTGTCCAGTGATCCCTGGGTTAGAGAGAGAGAGAGAGGGGAAATCAGCCAGTGTTCCTGCTCCTGATCACTGTCCAGTGATCCCTGGGTTAGAGAGATGGGGGAAATCAGCCAGGGTTCCTGCTCCTGATCACTGTCCAGTGATCCCTGGGTTAGAGAGAGGGGGGAAATCAGCCAGGGTTCCTGCTCCTGATCACTGTCCAGTGATCCCTGGGTTAGAGAGAGAGAGAGGGGAAATCAGTCAGGGTTCCTGCTCCTGATCCCTGTCCAGTGACCCCTGGGTTAGAGAGAGAGAGCGAGGGGAAATCAGCCAAGGTTCCTGCTCCTGATCTCTGTCCAGTGATCCCTGGGTTAGAAAGAGAGAGAGGAAATCAGCCAGGGTTCCTGCTCCCGATCACTGTCCAGTGATCCCTGGGTTAGAGAGAGAGAGAGGGGAAATCAGCCAGGGTTCCTGCTCCTGTTCACTGTCCAGTGATCCCTGGGTTAGACAGAGAGAGAGGGCAAATTAGCCAGGGTTCCTGCTCCTGATCACTGTCCAGTGATCCCTGAGTTAGAGAGAGAGAGAGAGAGGGGAAATCAGCCAGGGTTCCTGCTCCTGATCACTGTCCAGTGATCCCTGAGTTGGAGAGAGACGGGAAATCAGCCAGAGTTCCTGCTCCTGATCACTGTCCAGTGATCCCTGGGTTAGAGAGACAGGGGAAATCAGCCAGGGCTACTGCTCCTGATCACTCTCCAGTGATCCCTGGGTTAGAGAGAGTGAGAGAGGAAATCAGCCAGGGTTCCTGCTCCTGATCACTGTCCAGTGATCCCTGGTTTAGAGACAGAGAGAGAGGGGAAATCAGCCAGGGTTCCTGTTCCTGATCAGTGTCCAGTCATCCCTGGGTTAGAGAGAGAGGGGAAATCAGCCAGGGTTCCTGCTCCTGATCACTGTCCAATGATCCCTGAGATAGAGAGAGAGAGGCGAAATCAGCCAGGGTTCCTGCTCCTGATCACTGTCCAGTGATCCCTGGGTTAGAGAGAGAGGGGAAATCAGCCAGGGTTCCTGCTCCTGATCACTGTCCAGTGATCCCTGGGTTAGAGAGAGAGAGAGAGGGGAAATCAGCCATGGTTCCTGCTCCTGATCACTGTCCAGTGATCCCTGGGTTAGAGAGAGAGAGAGGGGAAATCAGCCAGGGTTCCTGCTCCTGATCCCTGTCCAGTGATCCCTGAGTTAGAGAGAGAGAGAGAGAGGGGAAATCAGCCAGGGTTCCTGCTCCTGATCACTGTCCAGTGATCCCTGGGTTAGAGAGAGAGAGGAAATCAGCCAAGGTTCCTGCTCCTGATCACTGTCCAGTGATCCCTGGGTTAGAGAGAGAGAGAGGGGAAATCAACCAGGGTTCCTGCTCCTGATCACTGTCCAGTGATCCCTGGGTTAGAGAGGGAGAGAGAGAAAATCAGCCAGGGTTCCTGCTCCTGATCACTGTCCAGTGATCCCTGGGTTAGAGAGAGAGAGGGGAAATCAGCCAGGGTTCCTGCTCCTGATCACTGTCCAGTGATCCCTGGGTTAGAGAGAGGGGGGAAATCAGCCAGGGTTCCTGCTTCTGATCACTGTCCAGTGATCCCTGGGTTAGAGAGAGAGAGAGAGAGGGGAAATCAGCCTGGGTTCCTGCTCCTGATCACTGTCCAGTGATCCCTTGGTTAGAGAGATGGGGGAAATCAGCCAAGGTTCCTGCTCCTGATCACTGTCCAGTGATCCCTGGGTAAGAGAGAGAGAGAAGGGAAATCAACCAGGGTTCCTGCTCCTGATCACTGTCCAGTGATCCCTGCTTTAGAGAGAGAGAGAGGGGAAATCAACCAGGGTTCCTGCTCCTGATCACTGTCCAGTGATCCCTGCTTTAGAGAGAGAGAGAGGGGAAATCAACCAGGGTTCCTGCTCCTGATCACTGTCCAGTGATCCCTGGGTTAGAGAGAGAGAGAGAGAAAATCAGGTAGGGTTCCTGCTCCTGATCACTGTCCAGTGATCCCTGGGTTAGAGAGAATGGGGAAAATCAGCCAGGGTTCCTGCTTCTGATCACTGTCCTGTGATCCCTGGGTTAGAGAGAGTGAGAGAGGAAATCAGCCAGGGTTCCTGCTCCTGATCACTGTCCAGTGATCCCTGGGTTGGAGAGAGAGAGGAAATCAGCCAGGTTTCCTGCTCCTGATCACTGTCCAGTGATCCCTGGGTTAGAGAGAGAGAGAGAGGGGAAATCAGCCAGAGCTCCTGCTCCTGATCACTCTCTAGTGATCCCTGGGTTAGGGACAGAAAGAGGGGAAATCATCCAGGGTTCCTGCTCCTGATCACTGTCCAGTGATCCCTGGGTTAGAGAGAGAGAGGGGAAATCAGCCCGGGTTCCTGCTCCTGATCACTGTCCAGTGATCCCTGGGTTAGAGAGAGAGAGGGGAAATCAGCCAGTGTTCCTGCTGCTGATCCCTGTCCAGTGATCCCTGGGTTAGAGAGAGAGAGAGAGAGAGGGGAAATCAGCCAGGGTTCCTGCTCCTGATCCCTGTCCAGTGATCCCTGGGTTAGAGAGAGAGAGAGGGGAAATCAGCCAGGGTTCCTGCTTTTGATCACTGTCCAGTGATCCCTGGGTTAGAGAGAGAGAGAGGGGAAATCAGCCAGGGTTCCTGCTCCTGATCACTGTCCAGTGATCCCTGGGTTAGAGAGAGAGAGAGAGAGAGGAAATCAGCCAGGGTTCCTGCTCCTGATCACTGTCCAGTGATCCCTGGTTTAGAGAGAGAGAGGAAATCAGCCAGGGTTCCTGCCCCTGATCACAGTCCAGTAATCCCTGGGTTAGAGAGAGAGAGAGTGGAAATCAGCCAGGGTTCCTGCTCCTGATCACTGTCCAGTGATCCCTGGGTTAGAGAGAGAGAGAGGGGAAATCAGCCAGGGTTCCTGCTCCTGATCACTGTCCAGTGATCCCTGGGTTAGAGAGAGAGAGGAAATCAGCCAGGGTTCCTGCTCCTGATCACTGTCCAGTGATCCCTGGGTTAGAGAGAGAGGGGAAATCAGCCAGGGTTCCTGCTCCTGATCACTGTCCAGTGATCCCTGAGTTAGAGAGAGAGAGGTGAAATCAGCCAGGGTTCCTGCTCCTGATCACTGTCCAGTGATCCCTGGGTTAGAGAGAGGGGGGAAATCAGCCAGGGTTCCTGCTCCTGATCACTGTCCAGTGATCCCTGAGTTAGAGAGAGAGAGAGAGAGGGGAAATCAGCCAGGTTTCCTGCTCCTGATCACTGTCCAGTGATCCCTGGGTTAGAGAGAGAGAGCGAGGTAATCAGCCAGGGTTCCTGCTCCTGATCACTGTCCAGTGAAACCTGGGTTAGAGAGAGAGAGGTGAAATCAGCCAGTGTTCCTGCTCCTGATCACTGTCCAGTGATCTCTGTGTTAGAGAGAGAGAGAGAGGAAATCAGCCAGGGTTCCTGCTCCTGATCACTGTCCAGTGATCCCTGTGTTAGAGAGAGAGAGAGGGGAAATCAGCCAGGGTTCCTGCTTCTGATCACTGTCCAGTGATCCCTGGGTTAGTGAGAGAGAGAGAGGGGAAATCAGCCAGTGTTCCTGCTCCTGATCACTGTCCAGTGATCCCTGGGTTAGAGAGAGAGAGGAAATCAGCCAGGGTTCCTGCTCCTGATCACTGTCCAGTGATCCCTGGGTTAGCTAGAGAGGGGAAATCAGCCAGTGTTCCTGCTCCTGATCACTGTCCACTGATCCCCGGGTTAGAGAGAGAGAGGAAATCAGCCAAGGTTCCTGCTCCTGATCACTGTCCAGTGATCCCTGGGTTAGAGAGAGAGAGCGAGGTAATCAGCCAGGGTTCCTGCTCCTGATCACTGTCCAGTGATCCCTGGGTTAGAGAGAGAGAGGTGAAATCAGCCAGGGTTCCTGCTCCTGATCACTGTCCAGTGATCCCTGGGTTAGAGAGAGGGGGGAAATCAGCCAGGGTTCCTGCTCCTGATCACTGTCCAGTGATCCCTGGGTTAGAGAGAGAGAGGAAATCAGCCAAGGTTCCTGCTCCTGATCACTGTCCAGTGATCCCTGGGTTAGAGAGAGAGAGAGGGGAAATCAACCAGGGTTCCTGCTCCTGATCACTGTCCAGTGATCCCTGGGTTAGAGAGGGAGAGAGAGAAAATCAGCCAGGGTTCCTGCTCCTGATCACTGTCCAGTGATCCCTGGGTTAGAGAGAGAGAGGGGAAATCAGCCAGGGTTCCTGCTTCTGATCACTGTCCTGTGATCCCTGGGTTAGAGAGAGTGAGAGACGGGAAATCAGCCAGGGTTCCTGCTCCTGATCACTGTCCAGTGATCCCTGGGTTGGAGAGAGAGAGGAAATCAGCCAGGTTTCCTGCTCCTGATCACTGTCCAGTGATCCCTGGGTTAGAGAGAGAGAGAGAGGGGAAATCAGCCAGAGCTCCTGCTCCTGATCACTCTCTAGTGATCCCTGGGTTAGGGACAGAAAGAGGGGAAATCATCCAGGGTTCCTGCTCCTGATCACTGTCCAGTGATCCCTGGGTTAGAGAGAGAGAGGGGAAATCAGCCCGGGTTCCTGCTCCTGATCACTGTCCAGTGATCCCTGGGTTAGAGAGAGAGAGGGGAAATCAGCCAGTGTTCCTGCTGCTGATCCCTGTCCAGTGATCCCTGGGTTAGAGAGAGAGAGAGAGAGGGGAAATCAGCCAGGGTTCCTGCTCCTGATCCCTGTCCAGTGATCCCTGGGTTAGAGAGAGAGAGAGGGGAAATCAGCCAGGGTTCCTGCTTTTGATCACTGTCCAGTGATCCCTGGGTTAGAGAGAGAGAGAGGGGAAATCAGCCAGGGTTCCTGCTCCTGATCACTGTCCAGTGATCCCTGGGTTAGAGAGAGAGAGAGAGAGAGGAAATCAGCCAGGGTTCCTGCTCCTGATCACTGTCCAGTGATCCCTGGTTTAGAGAGAGAGAGGAAATCAGCCAGGGTTCCTGCCCCTGATCACAGTCCAGTAATCCCTGGGTTAGAGAGAGAGAGAGTGGAAATCAGCCAGGGTTCCTGCTCCTGATCACTGTCCAGTGATCCCTGGGTTAGAGAGAGAGAGAGGGGAAATCAGCCTGGGTTCCTGCTCCTGATCACTGTCCAGTGATCCCTGGGTTAGAGAGAGAGAGGAAATCAGCCAGGGTTCCTGCTCCTGATCACTGTCCAGTGATCCCTGGGTTAGAGAGAGAGGGGAAATCAGCCAGGGTTCCTGCTCCTGATCACTGTCCAGTGATCCCTGAGTTAGAGAGAGAGAGGTGAAATCAGCCAGGGTTCCTGCTCCTGATCACTGTCCAGTGATCCCTGGGTTAGAGAGAGGGGGGAAATCAGCCAGGGTTCCTGCTCCTGATCACTGTCCAGTGATCCCTGAGTTAGAGAGAGAGAGAGAGAGGGGAAATCAGCCAGGTTTCCTGCTCCTGATCACTGTCCAGTGATCCCTGGGTTAGAGAGAGAGAGCGAGGTAATCAGCCAGGGTTCCTGCTCCTGATCACTGTCCAGTGAAACCTGGGTTAGAGAGAGAGAGGTGAAATCAGCCAGTGTTCCTGCTCCTGATCACTGTCCACTGATCTCTGTGTTAGAGAGAGAGAGAGAGGAAATCAGCCAGGGTTCCTGCTCCTGATCACTGTCCAGTGATCCCTGTGTTAGAGAGAGAGAGAGGGGAAATCAGCCAGGGTTCCTGCTTCTGATCACTGTCCAGTGATCCCTGGGTTAGTGAGAGAGAGAGAGGGGAAATCAGCCAGTGTTCCTGCTCCTGATCACTGTCCAGTGATCCCTGGGTTAGAGAGAGAGAGGAAATCAGCCAGGGTTCCTGCTCCTGATCACTGTCCAGTGATCCCTGGGTTAGCTAGAGAGGGGAAATCAGCCAGTGTTCCTGCTCCTGATCACTGTCCACTGATCCCCGGGTTAGAGAGAGAGAGGAAATCAGCCAAGGTTCCTGCTCCTGATCACTGTCCAGTGATCCCTGGGTTAGAGAGAGAGAGCGAGGTAATCAGCCAGGGTTCCTGCTCCTGATCACTGTCCAGTGATCCCTGGGTTAGAGAGAGAGAGGTGAAATCAGCCAGGGTTCCTGCTCCTGATCACTGTCCAGTGATCCCTGGGTTAGAGAGAGGGGGGAAATCAGCCAGGGTTCCTGCTCCTGATCACTGTCCAGTGATCCCTGGGTTAGAGAGAGAGAGGAAATCAGCCAAGGTTCCTGCTCCTGATCACTGTCCAGTGATCCCTGGGTTAGAGAGAGAGAGAGGGGAAATCAACCAGGGTTCCTGCTCCTGATCACTGTCCAGTGATCCCTGGGTTAGAGAGGGAGAGAGAGAAAATCAGCCAGGGTTCCTGCTCCTGATCACTGTCCAGTGATCCCTGGGTTAGAGAGAGAGAGGGGAAATCAGCCAGGGTTCCTGCTCCTGATCACTGTCCAGTGATCCCTGGGTTAGAGAGAGGGGGGAAATCAGCCAGGGTTCCTGCTTCTGATCACTGTCCAGTGATCCCTGGGTTAGAGAGAGAGAGAGAGGGGAAATCAGCCTGGGTTCCTGCTCCTGATCACTGTCCAGTGATCCCTTGGTTAGAGAGATGGGGGAAATCAGCCAAGGTTCCTGCTCCTGATCACTGTCCAGTGATCCCTGGGTAAGAGAGAGAGAGAAGGGAAATCAACCAGGGTTCCTGCTCCTGATCACTGTCCAGTGATCCCTGCTTTAGAGAGAGAGAGAGGGGAAATCAACCAGGGTTCCTGCTCCTGATCACTGTCCAGTGATCCCTGCTTTAGAGAGAGAGAGAGGGGAAATCAACCAGGGTTCCTGCTCCTGATCACTGTCCAGTGATCCCTGGGTTAGAGAGAGAGAGAGAGAAAATCAGCCAGGGTTCCTGCTCCTGATCACTGTCCAGTGATCCCTGGGTTAGAGAGAATGGGGAAAATCAGCCAGGGTTCCTGCTTCTGATCACTGTCCTGTGATCCCTGGGTTAGAGAGAGTGAGAGAGGAAATCAGCCAGGGTTCCTGCTCCTGATCACTGTCCAGTGATCCCTGGGTTGGAGAGAGAGAGGAAATCAGCCAGGTTTCCTGCTCGTGATCACTGTCCAGTGATCCCTGGGTTAGAGAGAGAGAGAGAGGGGAAATCAGCCAGAGCTCCTGCTCCTGATCACTCTCTAGTGATCCCTGGGTTAGGGACAGAAAGAGGGGAAATCATCCAGGGTTCCTGCTCCTGATCACTGTCCAGTGATCCCTGGGTTATAGAGAGAGAGTGGAAATCAGCCAGGGATCCTGCTCCTGATCACTGTCCAGTGATCCCTGGGTTAGAGAGAGAGAGGGGAAATCAGCCCGGGTTCCTGCTCCTGATCACTGTCCAGTGATCCCTGGGTTAGAGAGAGAGAGGGGAAATCAGCCAGTGTTCCTGCTGCTGATCCCTGTCCAGTGATCCCTGGGTTAGAGAGAGAGAGAGAGGGGAAATCAGCCAGGGTTCCTGCTCCTGATCCCTGTCCAGTGATCCCTGGGTTAGAGAGAGAGAGAGGGGAAATCAGCCAGGGTTCCTGCTTTTGATCACTGTCCAGTGATCCCTGGGTTAGAGAGAGAGAGAGGGGAAATCAGCCAGGGTTCCTGCTCCTGATCACTGTCCAGTGATCCCTGGGTTAGAGAGAGAGAGAGAGAGAGGAAATCAGCCAGGGTTCCTGCTCCTGATCACTGTCCAGTGATCCCTGGTTTAGAGAGAGAGAGGAAATCAGCCAGGGTTCCTGCCCCTGATCACAGTCCAGTAATCCCTGGGTTAGAGAGAGAGAGAGTGGAAATCAGCCAGGGTTCCTGCTCCTGATCACTGTCCAGTGATCCCTGGGTTAGAGAGAGAGAGAGGGGAAATCAGCCAGGGTTCCTGCTCCTGATCACTGTCCAGTGATCCCTGGGTTAGAGAGAGAGAGGAAATCAGCCAGGGTTCCTGCTCCTGATCACTGTCCAGTGATCCCTGGGTTAGAGAGAGAGGGGAAATCAGCCAGGGTTCCTGCTCCTGATCACTGTCCAGTGATCCCTGAGTTAGAGAGAGAGAGGTGAAATCAGCCAGGGTTCCTGCTCCTGATCACTGTCCAGTGATCCCTGGGTTAGAGAGAGGGGGGAAATCAGCCAGGGTTCCTGCTCCTGATCCCTGTCCAGTGATCCCTGAGTTAGAGAGAGAGAGAGAGAGGGGAAATCAGCCAGGTTTCCTGCTCCTGATCACTGTCCAGTGATCCCTGGGTTAGAGAGAGAGAGCGAGGTAATCAGCCAGGGTTCCTGCTCCTGATCACTGTCCAGTGAAACCTGGGTTAGAGAGAGAGAGGTGAAATCAGCCAGTGTTCCTGCTCCTGATCACTGTCCAGTGATCTCTGTGTTAGAGAGAGAGAGAGAGGAAATCAGCCAGGGTTCCTGCTCCTGATCACTGTCCAGTGATCCCTGTGTTAGAGAGAGAGAGAGGGGAAATCAGCCAGGGTTCCTGCTTCTGATCACTGTCCAGTGATCCCTGGGTTAGTGAGAGAGAGAGAGGGGAAATCAGCCAGTGTTCCTGCTCCTGATCACTGTCCAGTGATCCCTGGGTTAGAGAGAGAGAGGAAATCAGCCAGGGTTCCTGCTCCTGATCACTGTCCAGTGATCCCTGGGTTAGCTAGAGAGGGGAAATCAGCCAGTGTTCCTGCTCCTGATCACTGTCCACTGATCCCCGGGTTAGAGAGAGAGAGGAAATCAGCCAAGGTTCCTGCTCCTGATCACTGTCCAGTGATCCCTGGGTTAGAGAGAGAGAGCGAGGTAATCAGCCAGGGTTCCTGCTCCTGATCACTGTCCAGTGATCCCTGGGTTAGAGAGAGAGAGGTGAAATCAGCCAGGGTTCCTGCTCCTGATCACTGTCCAGTGATCCCTGGGTTAGAGAGAGAGAGCGAGGTAATCAGCCAGGGTTCCTGCTCCTGATCACTGTCCAGTGAAACCTGGGTTAGAGAGAGAGAGGTGAAATCAGCCAGTGTTCCTGCTCCTGATCACTGTCCAGTGATCTCTGTGTTAGAGAGAGAGAGAGAGGAAATCAGCCAGGGTTCCTGCTCCTGATCACTGTCCAGTGATCCCTGTGTTAGAGAGAGAGAGAGGGGAAATCAGCCAGGGTTCCTGCTTCTGATCACTGTCCAGTGATCCCTGGGTTAGTGAGAGAGAGAGAGGGGAAATCAGCCAGTGTTCCTGCTCCTGATCACTGTCCAGTGATCCCTGGGTTAGAGAGAGAGAGGAAATCAGCCAGGGTTCCTGCTCCTGATCACTGTCCAGTGATCCCTGGGTTAGGGAGAGAGGGGAAATCAGCCAGTGTTCCTGCTCCTGATCACTGTCCACTGATCCCCGGGTTAGAGAGAGAGAGGAAATCAGCCAAGGTTCCTGCTCCTGATCACTGTCCAGTGATCCCTGGGTTAGAGAGAGAGAGCGAGGTAATCAGCCAGGGTTCCTGCTTCTGATCACTGTCCAGTGATCCCTGGGTTAGTGAGAGAGAGAGAGGGGAAATCAGCCAGTGTTCCTGCTCCTGATCACTGTCCAGTGATCCCTGGGTTAGAGAGAGAGAGGAAATCAGCCAGGGTTCCTGCTCCTGATCACTGTCCAGTGATCCCTGGGTTAGGGAGAGAGGGGAAATCAGCCAGTGTTCCTGCTCCTGATCACTGTCCACTGATCCCCGGGTTAGAGAGAGAGAGGAAATCAGCCAAGGTTCCTGCTCCTGATCACTGTCCAGTGATCCCTGGGTTAGAGAGAGAGAGCGAGGTAATCAGCCAGGGTTCCTGCTCCTGATCACTGTCCAGTGATCCCTGGGTTAGAGAGAGAGAGGTGAAATCAGCCAGGGTTCCTGCTCCTGATCACTGTCCAGTGATCCCTGGGTTAGAGAGAGGGGGGAAATCAGCCAGGGTTCCTGCTCCTGATCCCTGTCCAGTGATCCCTGAGTTAGAGAGAGAGAGAGAGAGGGGAAATCAGCCAGGTTTCCTGCTCCTGATCACTGTCCAGTGATCCCTGGGTTAGAGAGAGAGAGCGAGGTAATCAGCCAGGGTTCCTGCTCCTGATCACTGTCCAGTGAAACCTGGGTTAGAGAGAGAGAGGTGAAATCAGCCAGTGTTCCTGCTCCTGATCACTGTCCAGTGATCTCTGTGTTAGAGAGAGAGAGAGAGGAAATCAGCCAGGGTTCCTGCTCCTGATCACTGTCCAGTGATCCCTGTGTTAGAGAGAGAGAGAGGGGAAATCAGCCAGGGTTCCTGCTTCTGATCACTGTCCAGTGATCCCTGGATTAGTGAGAGAGAGAGAGGGGAAATCAGCCAGTGTTCCTGCTCCTGATCACTGTCCAGTGATCCCTGGGTTAGAGAGAGAGAGGAAATCAGCCAGGGTTCCTGCTCCTGATCACTGTCCAGTGATCCCTGGGTTAGGGAGAGAGGGGAAATCAGCCAGTGTTCCTGCTCCTGATCAGTGTCCACTGATCCCCGGGTTAGAGAGAGAGAGGAAATCAGCCAAGGTTCCTGCTCCTGATCACTGTCCAGTGATCCCTGGGTTAGAGAGAGAGAGCGAGGTAATCAGCCAGGGTTCCTGCTCCTGATCACTGTCCAGTGATCCCTGGGTGAGAGAGAGAGGGGAAATCGGCCAGGGTTCCTGCTCCTGATCACTGTCCAGTGATCCCTGGGTTAGAGAGAGAGGGGAAATCAGCCAGGGTTCCTGCTCCTGTTCACTGTCCAGTGATCCCTGGGTTAGAGAGAGAGAGAGGGGAAATCAGCCAGGGTTCCTGCTCCTGATCACTGTCCAGTGATCCCTGGGTTAGAGAGAGAGAGAGAGAGGGGAAATCAGCCAGGGTTCCTGCTCCTGATCACTGTCCAGTGATCCCTGGGTTAGAGAGAGAGAGAGAGAGGAAATCAGCCAGGGTTCCTGCTCCTGATCACTGTCCAGTGATCCCTGGGTTAGAGAGAGAGAGAGGGGAAATCAGCCAGGGTTCCTGCTCCTGATCCCTGTCCAGTGATCCCTGGCTTGGACAGAAGGGACATCAGCCACTGGTGCGGTCACCGTTTGGTGGATGTATTCCTCCTGTGTAACATGGTAATTATCCTCTGATGGAGTGCCGGCTGGTGGTTTGGATAGGAATGAAGATGTGGCGGTGCTGACACAGGGAACAGGGAGCTGTGTGGCTGCTTGATTGTGTTAAGCAGTGAGCAGTGGCCGACTCTGCTATCCCTCCTCTGCTTCATGGTCAGTTATCTCTGGATTCAGGGAACGCAGTCACGTTTTGGAAAATCTGGGGGAAGACCAGTTTGGGATGTAATTTCTTTGGAGAAGTAGTGAGGAAACTCCATAGCGTAGCTTTTCCAAACTCCAGGAATGAAATCTCCGTGAAGATATGAGCACCATTCCTTCTGGGCATGGCGTGTGACACTCTGAAGGGATGAAACTGCCAGTTCGCTGGATGATGGGGTGAAGGAAGGAAGTAATCTTGGGGTTAACAGATACACAAAACATTTAACATGTCACAACACATCCATTAGAGCATTAAATACCCAGCCCACGACTCGCACTCCAAACCATTCCCAAACAATACAACAGCAGAGACCCCATGTTAAACTTGTGGAGGGCATTAGTTAGACCACACACGGAGCACCGTGCACAGTTCCGGTCTCCGTATCCCTCGGTTAGACCACACTTGGAGCACTGTGCACAGTTCCGGTCTCCGTATCCCTTGGTTAGACCACACTGGGAGCACCGTGCACAGTTCCGGTCTCCGTATCCCTCGGTTAGACCACACTCGGAGCACTGTGCACAGTTCCGGTCTCCGTATCCCTTGGTTAGACCACACTTGGAGCACCGTGCACAGTTCCGGTCTCCGTATCCCTCGGTTAGACCACACTGGGAGCACCGTGCACAGTTCCAGTCTCCGTATCCCTCGGTTAGACCACACTCGGAGCACCGTGCACAGTTCCGGTCTCCGTATCCCCTCGGTTAGACCACACACGGAGCACCATGCACAGTTCCGGTCTCCGTATCCCTCGGTTAGACCACACTGGGAGCACCGTGCACAGTTCCAGTCTCCGTATCCCTCGGTTAGACCACACTCGGAGCACCGTGCACAGTTCCGGTCTCCGTATCCCCTCGGTTAGACCACACTCGGAGCACCGTGCACAGTTCCGGTCTCCGTATCCCTCGGTTAGACCACACTGGGAGCACCATGCACAGTTCCAGTCTCCGTATCCCTGGGTTAGACCACACTCGGAGTACCGTGCACAGTTCCGGTCTCCGTATCCCTCGGTTAGACCACACTTGGAGCACTGTGCACAGTTCCAGTCTCCGTATCCCTCAGTTAGACCACATTCGGAGCACCATGCACAGTTCCGGTCTCCGTATCCCTCGGTTAGACCACACTCGGAGCACTGTGCACAGTTCCGGTCTCCGTCTCCCTCAGTTAGACCACATTCGGAGCACCGTGCACAGTTCCGGTCTCCGTATCCCTCAGTTAGACCACACTTGGAGCACTGTGCACAGTTCCGGTCTCCGTCTCCCTCAGTTAGACCACATTCGGAGCTCCGTGCACAGTTCCGGTCTCCGTATCCCTGGGTTAGACCACACACGGAGCACCGTGCACAGTTCCGGTCTCCGTATCCCTCGGTTAGACCACACTTGGAGCACTGTGCACAGTTCCGGTCTCCGTCTCCCTCAGTTAGACCACATTCGGAGCACCATGCACAGTTCCGGTCTCCGTATCCCTCGGTTAGACCACACTCGGAGCACTGTGCACAGTTCCGGTCTCCGTATCTCCCCTCGGTTAGACCACACTGGGAGCACTGTGCACAGTTCCGGTCTCCGTATCCCTGGGTTAGACCACACTCGGAGCACTGTGCACAGCTCCAGTCTCCGTATCCCTCGGTTAGACCACACTTGGAGCACTGTGCACAGTTCCAGTCTCCGTATCCCTCGGTTAGACCACACTCGGAGCACTGTGCACAGCTCCAGTCTCCGTATCCCTCGGTTAGACCACACTTGGAGCACTGTGCACAGTTCTGGTCTCCGTATCCCTCGGTTAGACCACACTCGGTGCACTGTGCACAGTTCTGGTCTCCGTATCCCTCCATTAGACCACACTCGGAGCACCGTGCTCAGTTCTGGTCTCTGTATCCCTTGGTTAGACCACACTTGGAGCACCGTGCACAGTTCCGGTCTCCGTCTCCCTCAGTTAGACCACATTCGGAGCACCGTGCACAGTTCCGGTCTCCGTATCCCTCATTTAGACCACACTTGGAGCACTGTGCACAGTTCCGGTCTCCGTCTCCCTCAGTTAGACCACATTCGGAGCACCGTGCACAGTTCCGGTCTCCGTATCCCTGGGTTAGACCACACACGGAGCACCGTGCACAGTTCCGGTCTCCGTATCCCTTGGTTAGACCACACTTGGAGCACTGTGCACAGTTCCGGTCTCCGTCTCCCTCAGTTAGACCACATTCGGAGCACCATGCACAGTTCCGGTCTCCGTATCCCTCGGTTAGACCACACTCGGAGCACCGTGCACAGTTCCGGTCTCCGTATCTCCCCTCGGTTAGACCACACTGGGAGCACTGTGCACAGTTCCGGTCTCCGTATCCCTGGGTTAGACCACACTCGGAGCACTGTGCACAGCTCCAGTCTCCGTATCCCTCGGTTAGACCACACTTGGAGCACCGTGCACAGTTCCTGTCTCCGTATCCCTGGGTTAGACCACACTGGGAGCACCGTGCACAGTTCCGGACTCCGTATCCCTGGGTTAGACCACACTGGGAGCACCGTGCACAGTTCCGGACTCCGTATCCCTGGGTTAGACCACACTCGGAGCACCATGCTCAGTTCTGGTCTCCGTATCCCTGGGTTAGACCACACTGGGAGCACCGTGCACAGTTCCGGTCTCCGTATCCCTGGGTTAGACCACACTGGGAGCACCGTGCACAGTTCCGGTCTCCGTATCCCTCAGTTAGACCACACTTGGAGCGCCGTGCACAGTTCCGGTCTCCGTATCCCTCGGTTAGACCACACTGGGAGCACCGTGCACAGTTCCGGTCTCCGTATCCCTGGGTTAGACCACACAGGGAGCACCGTGCACAGTTCCAGTCTCCGTATCCCTGGGTTAGACCACACCGGGAGCACCGTGCACCGTTCTGGAACCCCTCTGTTTTGTCATTAATAAATCCAGTGTGGGATCCAGGAAGATGTTCTTTACTTGGAGCTTGGAGGTGAATGTGGAAGTGGCTCCCACAGGGAGTGATTGGCCGGGGGTTGGGGGGGGTGAGCGTGCTGATTTACTGAAGGGTGAAGCTGGGTAAACTCACGCAGGGGAATGCGTAAGAAGGGCCTGGGGATGGGGTGGGATGGAGAGGGTGTTGGAGGTTAATTTGTGGGGCAGAAGGCCCAACACAGAGCAGCTGGCCCTGCGGCATCTTTCTGTGCTGTAACCCTTGTTTCATCACCTGCTTAGTGCATGTGGACTTGGCTGCCTGGGTATCAGGACAGATATAATAACGTTATTGGAAATGATTGTTAACAAGAGTCTTCTGCTGTCTGTGTCTAAGTGTCTGTGTCCTAACTGGATTCAAACCGGCTGGTGAAAAGGCTTTTACACAGAAGGATTGAAATCCTCAGGAGGTAAACATCGGGAAGTTACAAATTAACGTGAAAAGAGGCCAATTTGTGTTTTTAAGTACACCATTGGAAAGCACGGGCGAAATATTAAACCCAGCCCGAAAGAGCCGAACGATTGTTTTGCTTTGTTTTTTCCAAAGCTTCCTGATAAAACTGTTACTCAGGAAGGGGCTTAATTGGGAGAAGAGTCGGAGTTCAAAGGGCCGGGTGAGAAGATGAGAATTTGAATTCGGAAGGGATGATATGTGGAAGGGAGGAAGAGGCTGTGTGTAAAGGAGCA
>JANJGN010001618.1:50000-52500 GCA_026770705.1 Isurus oxyrinchus | reverse complement strand
ACACACACTCACTCACTCTCAGAACCACACACACACACACACACTCACTCTCAGAACCACACACACACACACACACTCACTCTCAGAACCACACACACACACACACACACACACACTCACTCTCAGAACCACACACACACACACACACACACACACACACTCTCAGAACCACACACACACACACACACACACACACACACACACACACTCACACACACTCACTCTCAGAACCACACACACACACACACATACACACACACAGAGTCACTCTCAGAACCGCACACACACACACACACACACACTCACTCTCAGAACCACACACACACACACACACACACACACACACACACTCACTCTCAGAACCACAAACACACACACACACACTCACTCTCAGAACCACACACACACACACACACACACACACACACACACTCACTCTCAGAACCACACACACACACACACACACACACACTCACTCTCAGAACCACACACACACAAACACACACACACACACACTCACTCTCAGAACCACACACACACACACACACACACACACACACACTCACTCTCAGAAACACACACACACACACACACACACACTCACTCTCAGAACCAGACACACACACACACACACACACACACACTCACTCTCAGAACCACACACACACACACACACACACACACACTCACTCTCAGAACCACACACACACACACACACACAAACACACACACTCACTCTCAGATCCACACACACACACACACACACTCACTCTCAGAACCACACACACACACACACACACACACACACACACACACTCACTCTCAGAACCACACACACACACACACACACACAATCACTCTCAGAACCACACACACACACACACACACACACACACACACACTCACTCTCAGAACCACACACACACACACACAAACACACACTCACTCTCAGAACCACACACACACACACACACACACACACTCACTCTCAGAACCACACACACACACACACATCCACTCACTCTCAGAACCACACACACACACACACACACACACACACACTCACTCTCAGAACCACACACACACACACACACACAAACACACACACACTCACTCTCAGAACCACACACACACACACACACACACATACTCACTCTCAGAACCACACACACAAACACACACACACACACACTCTCAGAACCACACACACACACACACACTCACTCACTCTCAGAACCACACACACACACACGCACACACACACACACACACACTCTCAGAACCACACACACACACTCAGTCTCAGAACCACACACACACACACACACACACACACTCACTCTCAGAACCACACACACACACACAAACACACACAGACACACACACACTCACTCACTCTCAGAACCACACACACACACACACACACACACACACACACTCTCAGAACCACACACACACACACACACACACACACACACACACTCACTCTCAGAACTACACACACACACACACACACACACACACACACACACTCACACTCAGAACCACACACACACACACACACATACACACACACACACACACTCACTCTCAGAACCACACACACACACACACACACACACACTGACTCTCAGAACCACACACACACACACACTCACACACACTCACTCTCAGAACCACATACCCACACACACACACACACACTCACTCTCAGAACCACACACACACACACACACGCACACTCACTCTCAGAACCACACACACACACACACACACACACACACACTCACTCTCAGAACCACACACACACACACACACACACACACACTCACTCTCAGAACCACACACACACACACACAGACACACACACACACACACACTCACTCTCAGAACTACACACACACACACACACACACACACACACACACTCACTCTCAGAACCACACACACACACACACAGACTCACTCTCAGAACCACGTACACACACACACACACACACACACACACACACTCACTCTCAGAACAACACACACACACACACACACACACACACACACACACACACACACACACACTCACTCTCAGAACCACACACACACACACACACACACACACACACACACTCACTCTCAGAACCACACACACACACACACACACACACACACACACACTCACTCTCAGAACCACACACACACACACACACACACACTCACTCACTCTCAGAACCACACACACATACACACACACACACACACTCACTCACTCTCAGAACCACACACACACACACACACACACACACACACACACACACACTCACTCACTCTCAGAACCACACACACACACACACTCACTCTCAGAACCACACACACACACACACACTCATTCTCAGAACCACACACACACACACACACACACACTCACTCTCAGAACCACACACACACACACACACTCTCAGAACCACACACACACACACACACACACACACACACACACACACAC
>JANJGN010001618.1:20000-22500 GCA_026770705.1 Isurus oxyrinchus | reverse complement strand
CACACACTCACTCTCAGAACCACACACACACACAAACACTCACTCTCAGAACCACACACACACACACACACACACACACACTCACTCTCAGAACCACACACACACACACACACACACTCTCAGAACCACACACACACACACACACACACACACACACACATTCACACACACTCACTCCTAGAACCACACACACACACACACACACACACACACTCACATTCAGAACCACACACACACACACACACACTCACTCTCAGAACCACACACACACACACACACACACACACACACACACACACTCACTCTCAGAATCACACACACACACACACACTCACTCTCAGAACCACACACACACACACACACACACACACTCACTCTCAGAACCACACACATACACACACACACACACAATCACACTCAGAACCACACACACACACACACACACACACACACACACTCACTCTCAGAACCACACACACACACACACACACACTCTCAGAACCACACACACACACACACACACACACACACACACTCACTCTCAGAACCAGACACACACAGACACACACACACACACACACTCTCAGAACCACACACACACACACACACACACACACACACACACACACTCACTCTCAGAACCACAAACACACACACACACACACACACACACACACTCTCAGAACCACACACACACACACACACACTCACTCTCAGAACCACACACACACACAAACACACACACACACACACACACTCTCAGAACCACACACACACACACACACACACACACACACTCACTCTCAGAACCACACACACACACACACACACACACACACACACTCACTCTCAGAACCACACACACACACACACACACACACACTCACTCTCAGATCCACACAGACACACACACACCCACTCACTCTCAGAACCACACACACACACACACACACAGACACACACACACTCACTCTCAGAACCACACACACACACACACACACACACACACTCACTCTCAGAACCACAAACACACACACACACACACACACTCGCTCTCAGAACCACACACACACACACACAAACTCACTCTCAGAACCACACACACACACACTCACTCTCAGAACCACACACACACGCACACACACACACACTCACTCTCAGAACCACACACACACACACACACTCACTCTCAGAACCACACACACACACACACACACACACACACTCACTCTCAGAACCACACACACACACACACACACACACACACACACTCACTCTCAGAACCACACACACACACACACTCACTCTCAGAACCACACACACACACACACACACACACTCACTCTCAGAACCACACACACACACACACACACACACACACACTCACTCTCAGAACCACACACACACACACACACTCACTGTCAGAACCACACACACACACACACACTCACTCTCAGAACCACACACACACACACACACACACTCACTCTCAGAACCACACACACACACACACACACACACACAAACACACACTCACTCTCAGAACCACACACACACACACACACACACTCACTCTCAGAACCACACACACACACACACACACACACACACACACTCACTCTCAGAACCACACACACACACACACACACACACACTCACTCACTCTCAGAACCACACACACACACACACACACACACACACTCACTCACAGAACCACACACACACTCTCAGTCTCAGAACCACACCTACACACACACACACACACACACACTCACTCTCAGAACCACACACACACACACACACACACACACACACACTCACTCTCAGAACCACACACACACACACACACACACACACTCACTCACTCTCAGAACCACACACACACACACACACACACACACACACTCACTCTCAGAACCACACACACACACTCACTCTCAGAACCACACACACACACACACACACACACACACACTCTCAGAACTACACACACACACACACACACACACTCACTCTCAGAACCACACACACACACACACACACACACACACTCACTCTCCGAACCACACACAAACACACACACACACACTCACTCTCAGAACCACACACACACACACACACACACACACACACTCAGAACCACACACACACACACACACACACACACACACTCACTCTCAGAACCACACACACACACACACAGACACACACACAAACACACACTCACTCTCAGAACCACACACACACACACACACACACACACACTCACTCTCAGAACCACACACACACACACACACTCTCAGAACCACACACACACACACACACACACACACTCACACTCAGAACCACACACACACACACACACACACACACACACACTCACTCTCAGAACCACACACACACACACACACACACACACACACTCACTCTCAGAACCACACACACACACACACACACACACACACACTCACTCTCAGAACCACACACACACACTCACTCT
>JANJGN010001617.1:0-122790 GCA_026770705.1 Isurus oxyrinchus | reverse complement strand
CTCCTCCCCTGATTACAGGTAACTCTCCCTCTCCAACTCCGCCCCCGATTACAGTTAACTCTCCCTCTCCAGCCCCTCCCCTGATTGCTGTAACTCTCCCTCTCCAACCTCTCCCCTGATTTCAGGTAACTCTCCCTCTCCAACTCCTCTCCTGATTACAGGTTACTCTCCCTCGCCAGCCCCTCCTCTGATTACAGGTAACTCTCCCTCTCCACTCCATCCCCTGATTACAGGTAACTCTCCCTGTCCAGCCCCTCCCCTGACTACAGGTAACTCTCCTTCTCCAACCCCTCCCCTGATTACAGGCAACTCTCCCTCTCCAGCACCTCCCCTGATTACAGTAACTCTCCCTCTACAACCCATCCCCTGATTACAGGTAACTCTCCCTCTCCAACACCTCGCCTGATTACAGTTATCTCTTCCTCTCCAGCCCCTCCCCTGATTACAGGTAAGTCTCCCTCTCCTGCCCCTCCCCTGATTACAGGTAAACTAACCCTCCAACCCCTCCCCTGATTACAGGTAACTCTCCCTCTCCAGGCCCTCCCCTGCTTACAGGTAACTCTCCCTCTGCAACTCCTCCCCTGATTACTGGTAACTCTCCCTCTCCAACTCCTCCCCTGATTACAGGTAACTCTCCCTCTCCAAACCCTCCCCTGATTACAGGTAACTCTCCCTCTCCAGCCCCTCCCCTGATTACAGGTGACTCTCCCTCTCCAACTCCTGCTTTGATTACAGGTAACTCTCCCTCTCCAACCCCTCCCCTGATTACAGGTAACTTCACCTCCAACCCCTCCCCTGATTACAGGTAACTCTCCCTCTCCAGCCCCTCCCCTGATTACAGCTAACTCTCCCTCTGCAAGTGCTCCTCTGATTACAGGTAACTCTCCCTATCCAACCCCTCCCCTGATTAGAGTAACTCTCCCTCTACTAACCCTCCCCTGATTACAGGTAACTCTCCCTCTCCAGCCCCTCTCCTGATTACAGGTAACTCTCCCTCTCCAACTCCTCCCCTGATTACAGGTAACTCTCCCTCTCCAGCCCCTCCCCTGATTACAGGTAACTCTCCCTCTCCACTCCCTCCCCTGATTACAGGTAACTCTCCCTGTCCAGCCGCTCCCCTGATTACAGGTAACTCTCCTTCTCCAACTCCTCCGCTGATTACAGGTAACTCTCCCTCTCCAGCACCTCTCCTGATTAGAGTAACTCTCCCTCTACAACCCCTCCCCTGATTACAGGTAACTCTCCCTCTCCAACATCTCGCCTGATTACAGTTATCTCTTCCTCTCCAGCCCCACCCCCGTTTACAGGTAACTCTCCCTCTCCAATTCCTCCCCTGACTACAGGTAACTCTCCCTCTCCAACCCGTCCCCTGATTACAGGTAACTCACCCTTTCCAGCCCCTCCCCTGATTACAGGTAACGCTCCCTCTCCAGCCCCTCCACTGATTACAGGTAACTCTCCCTCTCCAGCCCCTCCCCTGATTACAGGTAAACTTCCCCCTCCAACCCCTCCCCTGATTACAGGTAACACTCCCTCTCCAACTCCTCCCCTGATTACAGCTAAACTTCCCCCTCCAACCCCTCCCCTGATCTCAGGTAACCTTCCGTCTCCAGCCCCTCCCCTGATTACAGTTAACTCTACCTCTGCAAATCCTCCTCTGATTACTGGTAACTCTCCCTCCCCAACTCCTCCCCTGATTACAGGTAATTCACCCTCTCCAACCCCTCCCCTGATTACAGGTAACTCTCCCTCTCTAGCCCCTCCCCTGATAACAGTGAACTATCCCTCTCCAACTCGTCCCCTGATTACAGGTAACTCTCCCTCTCCAGCCCCTCCACTGATTACAGGTAACTCTCCCTCTCCAACTCCTCCCCTGATTACAGGTAACTCACCCTTTCCAGTCCCTCCCCTGATTACAGGTAACGCTCCCTCTCCAACCCCTCCACTGATTACAGGTAACTCTCCCTCTCCAACTCCTCCCCTGATTACAGGTAACTCTCCCTCTCCAAACCCTCCCCTGATTACAGGTAAGTCTACCTCTCTTGCCCCTCCCCTGATTACAGTTAACTCTCCATCTCCAACGCCTCCCCTGATTACAGGTAACTCTCCCTCACAAGCCCATCCCCTGATTACAGGTAACTCTCCCTCTCCAACTCTTCCCCTGATTGCAGGTAACCTTCCCTCACCAACTCCTCCCCTGATTACAGGTAACTCTCCCTCTCCAGCTCCTCCCCTCATTACAGGTAAATCTCCCTCTGCAGCCCCTCCCCTGATTACAGGTAACTCGCCCTCTCCAACTCCTCCTTTGATTACTGGTAACCTTCAGCCTCCAACCCCTCCCCTGATTACTGGTGACTCTCCCTCTCCAGCCCCTCCCCTGATTACAGGTAACTCTCCCTCTCCAGCCCCTCCCCTGATTACAGGTAACTCTCCAACTCCTCCAGTGATTACAGGTAACTCTCCCTCTCCAAAACCCCTCCCCTGATTACAGGTAACTCTCCCTCTCCAGCCCCTCCCCGGATTACAGTTAAATCTCCCTCTCCAGCCCCTCCCCTGATTACAGGTAACTCTCCCTCTCCAACTCCTCCCCTGATTACAGGTAACTCTACCTCTCCAACCCCTCCCCTGATTACAGGTAACTCTCCCTCTCCAGCCCCTCCACTGATTACAGGTAACTCTCCCTCTCCAACTCCTCCCCTGATTACAGGTAACTCTCCCTATCCAGCCCCTCCCCTGATTACAGGTTACGCTCCCTCTCCAGCCCCTCCCCTGATTACAGGTAACTCTCCCTCTCCAGCCCCTGCCCTGATTACAGGTAAACTTGCCCCTCCAACTCCTCCACTGATTACAGGTAACTCTCCCTCTCGAACTCGTCCACTGATTACTGGTAACTCTCCCTCTCCAACCCCGACCCTGATTACAGGAAACTCTCCCTCTCCAACTCCTCCCCTGATTACAGGTAGCTCTCCCTCACCAACTCCTCCCCGATTATAAGTAACTCTCCCTCTCCAGCCCCTCCCAAGTTTATAGGTAACTCTCCCTCTCTAGCCCCTCCCATGATTACAGGTAACTCTCCCTCTCCAGCCCCTCCCCTGATTACAGATAACTCTCCCTCTCCAGCCACTCCTCTGATTACAGGTAACACTCCCTCTCCAACTCCTCCCCTGATTACAGGTAACTCTCCCTCTCCAACTCCGCCCCCGATTACAGTTAACTCTCCCTCTCCAGCCCCTCCCCTGATTACAGTAACTCTCCCTCTCCAACCTCTCCCCTGATTACAGGTAACTCTCCCTCTCCAACTCCTCTCCTGATTACAGGTTACTCTCCCTCGCCAGCCCCTCCTCTGATTACAGGTAACTCTCCCTCTCCACTCCATCCCCTGATTACAGGTAACTCGCCCTCTCCAACTCCTCCTTTGATTACTGGTAACCTTCAGCCTCCAACCCCTCCCCTGATTACTGGTGACTCTCCCTCTCCAGCCCCTCCCCTGATCACAGGTAACTCTCCCGCTCCAGCCCCTCCCCTGGTTACAGGTAACTCTCCAACTCCTCCAGTGATTACAGGTAACTCTCCCTCTCCAAAACCCCTCCCCTGATTACAGGTAACTCTCCCTCTCCAGCCCCTTCCCGGATTACAGTTAAATCTCCCTCTCCAGCCCCTCCCCTGATTACAGGTAACTCTCCCTCTCCAACTCCTCCCCTGATTACAGGTAACTCTACCTCTCCAGCCCCTCCCCTGTTTACAGGTAACTCTCCCTCTCCAGCCCCTCCACTGATTACAGGTAACTCTCCCTCTCCAACTCCTCCCCTGATTACAGGTAACTCTCCCTCTCCAGCCCCTCCCCTGATTACAGGTTACGCTCCCTCTCCAGCCCCTCCCCTGATTATAGGTAACTCTCCCTCTCCAGCCCCTGCCCTGATTACAGGTAAACTTCCCCCTCCAACTCCTCCCCTGATTACAGGTAACTCTCCCTCTCGAACTTGTCCACTGATTACTGGTAACTCTCCCTCTCCAACCCCGCCCCTGATTACAGGAAACTCTCCCACTCCAACTCCTCCCCTGATTACAGGTAGCTCTCCCTCACCAACTCCTCCCCGATTATAAGTAACTCTCCCTCTCCAGTCCCTCCCAAGTTTATAGGTAACTCTCCCTCTCCAGCCCCTCCCATGATTACAGGTAACTCTCCCTCTCCAGCCCCTCCCCTGATTACAGATAACTCTCCCTCTCCAGCCACTCCTCTGATTACAGGTAACACTCCCTCTCCAACTCCTCCCCTGATTACAGGTAACTCTCCCTCTCCAACTCCGCCCCCGATTACAGTTAACTCTCCCTCTCCAGCCCCTCCCCTGATTGCTGTAACTCTCCCTCTCCAACCTCTCCCCTGATTTCAGGTAACTCTCCCTCTCCAACTCCTCTCCTGATTACAGGTTACTCTCCCTTGCCAGCCCCTCCTCTGATTACAGGTAACTCTCCCTCTCCACTCCATCCCCTGATTACAGGTAACTCTCCCTGTCCAGCCCCTCCCCTGACTACAGGTAACTCTCCTTCTCCAACCCCTCCCCTGATTACAGGCAACTCTCCCTCTCCAGCACCTCCCCTGATTACAGTAACTCTCCCTCTACAACCCATCCCCTGATTACAGGTAACTCTCCCTCTCCAACACCTCGCCTGATTACAGTTATCTCTTCCTCTCCAGCCCCTCCCCTGATTACAGGTAAGTCTCCCTCTCCTGCCCCTCCCCTGATTACAGGTAAACTAACCCTCCAACCCCTCCCCTGATTACAGGTAACTCTCCCTCTCCAGGCCCTCCCCTGCTTACAGGTAACTCTCCCTCTGCAACTCCTCCCCTGATTACTGGTAACTCTCCCTCTCCAACTCCTCCCCTGATTACAGGTAACTCTCCCTCTCCAAACCCTCCCCTGATTACAGGTAACTCTCCCTCTCCAGCCCCTCCCCTGATTACAGGTGACTCTCCCTCTCCAACTCCTGCTTTGATTACAGGTAACTCTCCCTCTCCAACCCCTCCCCTGATTACAGGTAACTTCACCTCCAACCCCTCCCCTGATTACAGGTAACTCTCCCTCTCCAGCCCCTCCCCTGATTACAGCTAACTCTCCCTCTGCAAGTGCTCCTCTGATTACAGGTAACTCTCCCTATCCAACCCCTCCCCTGATTAGAGTAACTCTCCCTCTACTAACCCTCCCCTGATTACAGGTAACTCTCCCTCTCCAGCCCCTCTCCTGATTACAGGTAACTCTCCCTCTCCAACTCCTCCCCTGATTACAGGTAACTCTCCCTCTCCAGCCCCTCCCCTGATTACAGGTAACTCTCCCTCTCCACTCCCTCCCCTGATTACAGGTAACTCTCCCTGTCCAGCCGCTCCCCTGATTACAGGTAACTCTCCTTCTCCAACTCCTCCGCTGATTACAGGTAACTCTCCCTCTCCAGCACCTCTCCTGATTAGAGTAACTCTCCCTCTACAACCCCTCCCCTGATTACAGGTAACTCTCCCTCTCCAACATCTCGCCTGATTACAGTTATCTCTTCCTCTCCAGCCCCACCCCCGTTTACAGGTAACTCTCCCTCTCCAATTCCTCCCCTGACTACAGGTAACTCTCCCTCTCCAACCCGTCCCCTGATTACAGGTAACTCACCCTTTCCAGCCCCTCCCCTGATTACAGGTAACGCTCCCTCTCCAGCCCCTCCACTGATTACAGGTAACTCTCCCTCTCCAGCCCCTCCCCTGATTACAGGTAAACTTCCCCCTCCAACCCCTCCCCTGATTACAGGTAACACTCCCTCTCCAACTCCTCCCCTGATTACAGCTAAACTTCCCCCTCCAACCCCTCCCCTGATCTCAGGTAACCTTCCGTCTCCAGCCCCTCCCCTGATTACAGTTAACTCTACCTCTGCAAATCCTCCTCTGATTACTGGTAACTCTCCCTCCCCAACTCCTCCCCTGATTACAGGTAATTCACCCTCTCCAACCCCTCCCCTGATTACAGGTAACTCTCCCTCTCTAGCCCCTCCCCTGATAACAGTGAACTATCCCTCTCCAACTCGTCCCCTGATTACAGGTAACTCTCCCTCTCCAGCCCCTCCACTGATTACAGGTAACTCTCCCTCTCCAACTCCTCCCCTGATTACAGGTAACTCACCCTTTCCAGTCCCTCCCCTGATTACAGGTAACGCTCCCTCTCCAGCCCCTCCACTGATTACAGGTAACTCTCCCTCTCCAACTCCTCCCCTGATTACAGGTAACTCTCCCTCTCCAAACCCTCCCCTGATTACAGGTAAGTCTACCTCTCTTGCCCCTCCCCTGATTACAGTTAACTCTCCATCTCCAACGCCTCCCCTGATTACAGGTAACTCTCCCTCACAAGCCCATCCCCTGATTACAGGTAACTCTCCCTCTCCAACTCTTCCCCTGATTGCAGGTAACCTTCCCTCACCAACTCCTCCCCTGATTACAGGTAACTCTCCCTCTCCAGCTCCTCCCCTCATTACAGGTAAATCTCCCTCTGCAGCCCCTCCCCTGATTACAGGTAACTCGCCCTCTCCAACTCCTCCTTTGATTACTGGTAACCTTCAGCCTCCAACCCCTCCCCTGATTACTGGTGACTCTCCCTCTCCAGCCCCTCCCCTGATTACAGGTAACTCTCCCTCTCCAGCCCCTCCCCTGATTACAGGTAACTCTCCAACTCCTCCAGTGATTACAGGTAACTCTCCCTCTCCAAAACCCCTCCCCTGATTACAGGTAACTCTCCCTCTCCAGCCCCTCCCCGGATTACAGTTAAATCTCCCTCTCCAGCCCCTCCCCTGATTACAGGTAACTCTCCCTCTCCAACTCCTCCCCTGATTACAGGTAACTCTACCTCTCCAACCCCTCCCCTGATTACAGGTAACTCTCCCTCTCCAGCCCCTCCACTGATTACAGGTAACTCTCCCTCTCCAACTCCTCCCCTGATTACAGGTAACTCTCCCTATCCAGCCCCTCCCCTGATTACAGGTTACGCTCCCTCTCCAGCCCCTCCCCTGATTACAGGTAACTCTCCCTCTCCAGCCCCTGCCCTGATTACAGGTAAACTTGCCCCTCCAACTCCTCCACTGATTACAGGTAACTCTCCCTCTCGAACTCGTCCACTGATTACTGGTAACTCTCCCTCTCCAACCCCGACCCTGATTACAGGAAACTCTCCCTCTCCAACTCCTCCCCTGATTACAGGTAGCTCTCCCTCACCAACTCCTCCCCGATTATAAGTAACTCTCCCTCTCCAGCCCCTCCCAAGTTTATAGGTAACTCTCCCTCTCTAGCCCCTCCCATGATTACAGGTAACTCTCCCTCTCCAGCCCCTCCCCTGATTACAGATAACTCTCCCTCTCCAGCCACTCCTCTGATTACAGGTAACACTCCCTCTCCAACTCCTCCCCTGATTACAGGTAACTCTCCCTCTCCAACTCCGCCCCCGATTACAGTTAACTCTCCCTCTCCAGCCCCTCCCCTGATTACAGTAACTCTCCCTCTCCAACCTCTCCCCTGATTACAGGTAACTCTCCCTCTCCAACTCCTCTCCTGATTACAGGTTACTCTCCCTCGCCAGCCCCTCCTCTGATTACAGGTAACTCTCCCTCTCCACTCCATCCCCTGATTACAGGTAACTCGCCCTCTCCAACTCCTCCTTTGATTACTGGTAACCTTCAGCCTCCAACCCCTCCCCTGATTACTGGTGACTCTCCCTCTCCAGCCCCTCCCCTGATCACAGGTAACTCTCCCGCTCCAGCCCCTCCCCTGGTTACAGGTAACTCTCCAACTCCTCCAGTGATTACAGGTAACTCTCCCTCTCCAAAACCCCTCCCCTGATTACAGGTAACTCTCCCTCTCCAGCCCCTTCCCGGATTACAGTTAAATCTCCCTCTCCAGCCCCTCCCCTGATTACAGGTAACTCTCCCTCTCCAACTCCTCCCCTGATTACAGGTAACTCTACCTCTCCAGCCCCTCCCCTGTTTACAGGTAACTCTCCCTCTCCAGCCCCTCCACTGATTACAGGTAACTCTCCCTCTCCAACTCCTCCCCTGATTACAGGTAACTCTCCCTCTCCAGCCCCTCCCCTGATTACAGGTTACGCTCCCTCTCCAGCCCCTCCCCTGATTATAGGTAACTCTCCCTCTCCAGCCCCTGCCCTGATTACAGGTAAACTTCCCCCTCCAACTCCTCCCCTGATTACAGGTAACTCTCCCTCTCGAACTTGTCCACTGATTACTGGTAACTCTCCCTCTCCAACCCCGCCCCTGATTACAGGAAACTCTCCCACTCCAACTCCTCCCCTGATTACAGGTAGCTCTCCCTCACCAACTCCTCCCCGATTATAAGTAACTCTCCCTCTCCAGTCCCTCCCAAGTTTATAGGTAACTCTCCCTCTCCAGCCCCTCCCATGATTACAGGTAACTCTCCCTCTCCAGCCCCTCCCCTGATTACAGATAACTCTCCCTCTCCAGCCACTCCTCTGATTACAGGTAACACTCCCTCTCCAACTCCTCCCCTGATTACAGGTAACTCTCCCTCTCCAACTCCGCCCCCGATTACAGTTAACTCTCCCTCTCCAGCCCCTCCCCTGATTGCTGTAACTCTCCCTCTCCAACCTCTCCCCTGTTTTCAGGTAACTCTCCCTCTCCAACTCCTCTCCTGATTACAGGTTACTCTCCCTTGCCAGCCCCTCCTCTGATTACAGGTAACTCTCCCTCTCCACTCCATCCCCTGATTACAGGTAACTCTCCCTGTCCAGCCCCTCCCCTGACTACAGGTAACTCTCCTTCTCCAACCCCTCCCCTGATTACAGGCAACTCTCCCTCTCCAGCACCTCCCCTGATTACAGTAACTCTCCCTCTACAACCCATCCCCTGATTACAGGTAACTCTCCCTCTCCAACACCTCGCCTGATTACAGTTATCTCTTCCTCTCCAGCCCCTCCCCTGATTACAGGTAAGTCTCCCTCTCCTGCCCCTCCCCTGATTACAGGTAAACTAACCCTCCAACCCCTCCCCTGATTACAGGTAACTCTCCCTCTCCAGGCCCTCCCCTGCTTACAGGTAACTCTCCCTCTGCAACTCCTCCCCTGATTACTGGTAACTCTCCCTCTCCAACTCCTCCCCTGATTACAGGTAACTCTCCCTCTCCAAACCCTCCCCTGATTACAGGTAACTCTCCCTCTCCAGCCCCTCCCCTGATTACAGGTGACTCTCCCTCTCCAACTCCTGCTTTGATTACAGGTAACTCTCCCTCTCCAACCCCTCCCCTGATTACAGGTAACTTCACCTCCAACCCCTCCCCTGATTACAGGTAACTCTCCCTCTCCAGCCCCTCCCCTGATTACAGCTAACTCTCCCTCTGCAAGTGCTCCTCTGATTACAGGTAACTCTCCCTATCCAACCCCTCCCCTGATTAGAGTAACTCTCCCTCTACTAACCCTCCCCTGATTACAGGTAACTCTCCCTCTCCAGCCCCTCTCCTGATTACAGGTAACTCTCCCTCTCCAACTCCTCCCCTGATTACAGGTAACTCTCCCTCTCCAGCCCCTCCCCTGATTACAGGTAACTCTCCCTCTCCACTCCCTCCCCTGATTACAGGTAACTCTCCCTGTCCAGCCGCTCCCCTGATTACAGGTAACTCTCCTTCTCCAACTCCTCCGCTGATTACAGGTAACTCTCCCTCTCCAGCACCTCTCCTGATTAGAGTAACTCTCCCTCTACAACCCCTCCCCTGATTACAGGTAACTCTCCCTCTCCAACATCTCGCCTGATTACAGTTATCTCTTCCTCTCCAGCCCCACCCCCGTTTACAGGTAACTCTCCCTCTCCAATTCCTCCCCTGACTACAGGTAACTCTCCCTCTCCAACCCGTCCCCTGATTACAGGTAACTCACCCTTTCCAGCCCCTCCCCTGATTACAGGTAACTCTCCCTCTCCAGCCCCTCCACTGATTACAGGTAACTCTCCCTCTCCAGCCCCTCCCCTGATTACAGGTAAACTTCCCCCTCCAACCCCTCCCCTGATTACAGGTAACACTCCCTCTCCAACTCCTCCCCTGATTACAGCTAAACTTCCCCCTCCAACCCCTCCCCTGATCTCAGGTAACCTTCCGTCTCCAGCCCCTCCCCTGATTACAGTTAACTCTACCTCTGCAAATCCTCCTCTGATTACTGGTAACTCTCCCTCCCCAACTCCTCCCCTGATTACAGGTAATTCACCCTCTCCAACCCCTCCCCTGATTACAGGTAACTCTCCCTCTCTAGCCCCTCCCCTGATAACAGTGAACTTTCCCTCTCCAACTCATCCCCTGATTACAGGTAAATCTCCCACTACAGCCCTCCCATGATTACTGGTAACTCTCCCTCTCCAACTCCTCCAGTGATTACAGGTAACCTTCCCTCTCCAAACCCTCCCCTGATTACAGGTAACTCTCCCTCTCCAGCCCCTCCCCTGATTACAGGTAACGCTCCCTCTCCAGCCCCTCCCCTGATTACAGGTAACTCTCCCTCTCCAGCCCCTGCCCTGATTACAGGTAAACTTCCCCCTCCAACTCCTCCCCTGATTACAGGTAACTCTCCCTCTCGAACTCGTCCACTGATTACTGGTAACTCTGCCTCTCCAACCCCGCCCCTGATTACAGGAAACTCTCCCTCTCCATCTCCTCCCCTGTTTACAGGTAGCTCTCCCTCACCAACTGCTCCCCGATTATAAGTAACTCTCCCTCTCCAGCCCCTCCCAAGTTTATAGGTAACTCTCCCTCTCCAGCCCCTCCCATGATTACAGGTAACTCTCCATCTCCAGCCCCTCCCCTGATTACAGATAACTCTCCCTCTCTGCCACGCCTCTGATTACAGGTAACACTCCCTCTCCAACTCCTCCCCTGATTACAGGTAACTCTCCCTCTCCAACTCCGCCCCCGATTACAGTTAACTCTCCCTCTCCAGCCCCTCCCCTGATTACAGTAACTCTCCCTCTCCAACCTCTCCCCTGATTACAGTTCACTCTCCCTCTCCAAACTCTCCCCTGATTACAGGTAACTCTCCCTAACCAACTCCTCTCCTGATTACAGATTACTCTCCCTCGCCAGCCCCTCCTCTGATTACAGGTAACTCCCTCTCCACTCCATCCCCTGATTACAGGTAACTCTCCCTGTCCAGCCCCTCCCCTGATTACAGGTAACTCTGCTTCTCCAACCCCTCCCCAGATTACAGGCAACTCTCCCTCTCCAGCACCTCCCCTGATTACAGTAACTCACCCTCTACAACCCCTCCCCTGATTACAGGTAACTCTCCCTCTCCAACACCTCGCCTGATTACATTTATCTCTTCCTCTCCAGCCCCTCCCCTGATTACAGGTAACTCTCCCTATCCTGCCCCTCCCCTGATTACAGGTAAACTACCCCTCCTACCCCTCCCCTGATTACAGGTAACTCTCCCTCTCCAGGCCCTCCCCTGATTACAGGTAACTCTCCCTCACCAGCCCATCCCCTGATTACAGGTAACTCTCCCTCTCCAACAATTCCCCTGATTGCAGGTAACCTTCCCTCTCCAACTCCTCCCCTGAATACTGGTAACTCTCCCTCTCCAACTCCTCCCCTCATTACAGGTAAATTTCCCTCTGCAGCCCCTCCCCTGATTACAGGTAACTCGCCCTCTCCAACTCCTCCTTTGATTACTGGTAACCTTCAGCCTCCAACCCCTCCCCTGATTACTGATGACTCTTCCTCTCCAGCCCCTCCCCTGATTACAGGTAACTCTCCCTCTCCAGCCCCTCCCCTGATTACAGGTAACTCTCCAACTCCTCCAGTGATTACAGGTAACTCTCCCTCTCCAAAATCCCTCCCCTGATTACAGGTAACTCTACCTCTCCAACCCCTCCCCTGATTACAGGTAACTCTCCCTCTCCAGCCCCTCCACTGATTACAGGTAACTCTCCCTCTCCAACTCCTCCCCTGATTACAGGTAAATCTCCCTCTCCAGCCCCTCCCCTGATTACAGGTTACGCTCCCTCTCCAGCCCCTCCCCTGATTACAGGTAACTCTCCCTCTCCAGCCCCTGCCCTGATTACAGGTAAACTTCCCCCTCCAACTCCTCCCCTGATTACAGGTAACTCTCCCTCTCGAACTCGTCCACTGATTAATGGTAACTCTCCCTCTCCAACCCCGCCCCTGATTACAGGAAACTCTCCCTCTCCAACTCCTCCCCTGATTACAGGTAGCTCTCCCTCACCAACTCCTCCCCGATTATAAGTAACTCTCCCTCCCCAGCCCCTCCCAAGTTTATAGGTAACTCTCCCTCTCCAGCCCCTCCCATGATTACAGGTAACGCTCCCTCTCCAGCCCCTCCCCTGATTACAGATAACTCTCCCTCTCCAGCCACGCCTCTGATTACAGGTAACACTCCCTCTCCAACTCCTCCCCTGATTACAGGTAACTCTCCCTCTCCAACTCCGCCCCCGATTACAGTTAACTCTCCCTCTCCAGCCCCTCCCCTGATTACAGTAACTCTCCCTCTCCAACCTCTCCCCTGATTACAGTTCACTCTCCCTCTCCAAACTCTCCCCTGATTACAGGTAACTCTCCCTCTCCAACTCCTCTCCTGATTACAGATTACTCTCCCTCGCCAGCCCCTCCTCTGATTACAGGTAACTCCCTCTCCACTCCATCCCCTGATTACAGGTAACTCTCCCTGTCCAGCCCCTCCCCTGATTACAGGTAACTCTCCTTCTCCAACCCCTCCCCAGATTACAGGCAACTCTCCCTATCCAGCACCTCCCCTGATTACAGTAACTCACCCTCTACAACCCCTCCCCTGATTACAGGTAACTCTCCCTCTCCAACACCTCGCCTGATTACATTTATCTCTTCCTCTCCAGCCCCTCCCATGATTACAGGTAACTCTCCCTCTCCTGACCCTCCCCTGATTACAGGTACACTACCCCTCCAACCCCTCCCCTGATTACAGGTAACTCTCCCTCTCCAGGCCCTCCCCTGATTACAGGTAACTCTCCCTCACCAGCCCATCCCCTGATTACAGGTAACTCTCCCTCTCCAACACTTCCCCTGATTGCAGGTAACCTTCCCTCTCCAACTCCTCCCCTGATTACAGGTAACTCTCCCTCTGCAACTCCTCCCCTCATTACAGGTAAATCTCCGTCTGCAGCCCCTCCCCTGATTACAGGTAACGCGCCCTCTCCAACTCCTCCTTTGATTACTGGTAACCTTCAGCCTCCAACCCCTCCCCTGATTACTGATGACTCTCCCTCTCCAGCCCCTCCCCTAATTACAGGTAACTCTCCCTCTCCAGCCCCTCCCCTGATTACAGGTAACTCTCCAACTCCTCCAGTGATTACAGGTAACTCTCCCTCTCCAAAACCCCTCCCCTGATTAGAGGTAACTCTCCCTCTCCAGCCCCTCCCCGGATTACAGTTAAATCTGCCTCTCCAGCCCCTCCCCTGATTACAGCTAACTCTCCCTCTCCAACTCCTCCCCTGATTACAGGTAACTCTACCTCTCCAACCCTTCCCCTGATTACAGGTAACTCTCCCTCTCCAGCCCCTCCACTGATTACAGGTAACTCTCCCTCTCCAACTCCTCCCCTGATTACAGGTAACTCTCCCTCTCCAGCCCCTCCCCTGATTACAGGTCACGCTCCCTCTCCAGCCCCTCCCCTGATTACAGGTAACTCTCCCTCTCCAGCCCCTGCCCTGATTACAGGTAAACTTCCCCCTCCAACTCCTCCCCTGATTACAGGTAACTCTCCCGCTCGAACTCGTCCACTGATTACTGGTAACTCTCCCTCTCCAACCCCGCCCCTGATTACAGGAAACTCTCCCTCTCCAACTCCTCCCCTGATTACAGGTAGCTCTCCCTCACCAACTCCTCCCCGATTATAAGTAACTCTCCCTCTCCAGCCCCTCCCCTGATTACAGGTAACGCTCCCTCTCCAGCCCCTCCACTGATTGCAGGCAACTCTCCCTCTCCAGCCCCTCCCCTGATTACAGGTAAACTTCCCCCTCCAACCCCTCCCCTGATTACAGGTAACACTCCCTCTCCAACTCCTCCCCTGATTACAGCTAAACTTCCCCCTCCAACCTCTCCCCTGATCTCAGGTAACCTTCCCTCTCCAGCGCCTCCCCTGATTACAGTTAACTCTAACTCTGCAAATCCTCCTCTGATTACTGGTAACTCTCCCTCCTCAACTCCTCCCCTGATTACAGGTAATTCAGCCTCTCCAACCCCTCCCCTGATTACAGGTAACTCTCCCTCTCTAGCCCCTCCCCTGATAACAGTGAACTTTCCCTCTCCAACTCATCCCCTGATTACAGGTAAGTCTCCCTCTCCAGCCCCTCCCCTGATTACAGGTAACGCTCCCTCTCCAGCCCCTCCCCTGATTACAGATAACTCTCCCTCTCCAGCCACGCCTCTGATTACAGGTAACACTCCCTCTCCAACTCCTCCCCTGATTTCAGGTAACTCTCCCTCTCCAACTCCGCCCCCGATTACAGTTAACTCTCCCTCTCCAGCCCCTCCCCTGATTACAGTAACTCTCCCTCTCCAACCTCTCCCCTGATTACAGTTAACTCTCCCTCTCCAAACTCTCCACTGATTAGAGGTAACTCTCCCTCTCCAACTCCTCCCCTGATTACAGGTTACTCTCCCTCTCCTGCCCCTCCCCTGATTACAGGTAAACTACCCCTCCAACCCCTCCCCTGATTACAGGTAACTCTCCCTCTCCAACTCCTCCCCTGATTACAGGTAACTCTCCCTCTCTTGCCCCTCTCCTGATTACAGTTAACTCTCCATCTCCAACGCCTCCCCTGATTACAGGTACCTCTCCCTCACCAGCCCATCCCCTGATTACAGGTAACTCTCCCTCTCCAACTCTTCCCTTGATTGCAGGTAACCTTCCCTCTCCAACTCCTCCCCTGATTACAGGTAACTCTCCCTCTCCAACTCCTCCCCTCATTACAGGTAACTCTCCCTCTGCAGCCCCTCCCCTGATTACAGGTAACTCTCCCTCTCCAACTCCTCCTTTGATTACTGGTAACCTTCAGCCTCCAACCCCTCCGCTGATTACTGGTGACTCTCCCTCTCCAGCCCCTCCCCTGATTACAGGTAACTCTCCCTCTCCAGCCTCTCCCCTGATTACAGGTAACTCTCCAACTCCTCCAGTGATTACAGGTAACTCTCGCTCTCCAAAACCCCTCCCATGATTACAGGTAACTCTCCCTCTCCAGCCCCTCCCCTGATTACAGTTAAATCTCCCTCTCCAGCCCCTCCCCTGATTACAGGTAACTCTCCCTCTCCAACTCCTCCCCTGATTACAGGTAACTCTACCTCTCCAACCCCTCCCCTGATTACAGGTAACTCTCCCTCTCCAGCCCCTCCACTGATTACAGGTAACTCTCCCTCTCCAACTCCTCCCCTGATTAAAGGTAACTCTCCCTCTCCAGCCCCTCCCCTGATTACAGGTAACTCTCCCTCTCCAGCCCCTCCCCTGATTACAGGTAACTCTCCCTCTCCAGCCCCTGCCCTGATTACAGGTAAACTTCCCTCTCCAACTCCTCCCCTGACTACAGGTAACTCTCCCTCTCGAAATCGTCCACTGATTACTGGTAACTCTCCCTCTCCAACTCCTCCCCTGACTACAGGTAGCTCTCCCTCACCAACTCCTCCCCGATTATAAGTAACTCTCCCTCTCCAGCCCCTCCCAAGTTTATAGGTAACTCTCCCTCTCCAGCCCCTCCCATGATTACAGGTAACTCTCCCTCTCCAGCCCCTCCCCTGATTACAGATAACTCTCCCTCTCCAGCCACGCCTCTGATTACAGGTAACACTCCCTCTCCAACTCCTCCCCTGATTACAGGTAACTCTCCCTCTCCAACTCCGCCCCCGATTACAGTTAACTCTCCCTCTCCAGCCCTTCCCCTGATTACAGTAACTCTCCCTCTCCAAACTCTCCCCTGATTCCAGGTAACTCTCCCTCTCCAACTCCTCCCCTGATTACAGGTAACTCTCCCTCTCCTGCCCCTCCCATGATTACAGGTAAACTACCCCTCCAACCCCTCCCCTGATGAGAGGTAACTCTCCCTCTCCAGGCCCTCCCCTGATTACAGGTAACTCTCCCTCACCAGCCCATCCCCTGATTACAGGTAACTCTCCCTCTCCAACACTTCCCCTGATTGCAGGTAACCTTCCCTCTCCAACTCCCTCCCTGATTACAGGTAACTCTCCCTCTCCAACTCCTCCCCTCATTACAGGTAAATCTCCCTCTGCAGCCCCTCCCCTGATTACAGGTAACTCGCCCTCTCCAACTCCTCCTTTGATTACTGGTAACGTTCAGCCTCCAACCCCTCCCCTGATTACTGGTGACTCTCCCTCTCCAGCCCCTCCCCTGATTACAGGTAACTCTCCCTCTCCAGCCCCTCCCCTGATTACAGGTAACTCTCCAACTCCTCCAGTGATTACAGGTAACTCTCCCTCTCCAAAACCCCTCCCCTGATTACAGGTAACTCTCCCTCTCCAGCCCCTCCCCGGATTACAGTTAAATCTCCCTCTCCAGCCCCTCCCCTGATTACAGGTAACTCTCCCTCTCCAACTCCTCCCCTGATTACAGGTAACTCTACCTCTCCAACCCCTCCCCTGATTACAGGTAACTCTCCCTCTCCAGCGCCTCCACTGATTACAGGTAACTCTCCCTCTCCAACTCCTCCCCTGATTACAGGTAACTCTCCCTCTCCAGCCCCTGCCCTGATTACAGGTAAACTTCCCCCTCCAACTCCTCCCCTGATTACAGGTAACTCTCCCTCACCAACTCCTCCCCGATTATAAGTAACTCTCCCTCTCCAGCCCCTCCCAAGTTTATAGGTAACTCTCCCTCTCCAGCCCCTCCCATGATTACAGGTAACTCTCCCTCTCCAGCCCCTCCCCTGATTACAGATAACTCTCCCTTTCCAGCCACGCCTCTGATTACAGGTAACACTCTCTCTCCAACTCCTCCCCTGATTACAGGTAACTCTCCCTCTCCAACTCCACCCCCGATTACAGTTAACTCTCCCTCTCCAGCCCCTCCCCTGATTACAGTAACTCTCCCTCTCCAACCTCTCCCCTGATTACAGGTAACTCTCCCTCTCCAACTCCTCTCCTGATTATAGGTTACTCTCCCTCGCCAGCCCCTCTTCTGATTACAGGTAACTCTCCCTCTCCACTCCATCCCCTGATTACAGGTAACTCTCCCTGTCCAGCCCCTCCCCTGACTACAGGTAACTCTCCTTCTCCAACCCCTCCCCTGATTACAGGCAACTCTCCCTCTCCAGCACCTCCCCTGATTACAGTAACTCTCCCTCTACAACCCCTCCCCTGATTACAGGTAATTCTCCCTCTCCAACACCTCGCCTGATTACAGTTATCTATTCCTCTCCAGCCCCTCCCCTGATTACAGGTAACTCTCCCTCTCCTGCCCCTCCCCTGATTACAGGTAAACTACCCCTCCAACCCCTCCCCTGATTACAGGTAACTCTCCCTCTCCAGGCCCTCCCCTGATTACAGGTAACTCTCCCTCTGCAACTCCTCCCCTGATTACTGGTAACTCTCCCTCTCCAACTCCTCCCCTGATTACAGGTAACTCTCCCTCTCCAACCCCTCCCCTGATTACAGGTAACTCTCCCTCTCCAGCACCTCTCCTGATTAGAGTAACTCTCCCTCTACAACCCCTCCCCTGATTACAGGTAACTCTCCCTCTCCAACATCTCGCCTGATTACAGTTATCTCTTCCTCTCCAGCCCGTCCCCTGTTTACAGGTAACTCTCCCTCTCCAATTCCTCCCCTGATTACAGGTAACTCTCCCTCTCCAACCCGTCCCCTGATTACAGGTAACTCTCCCTCTCCAGCCCCTCCACTGATTACAGGTAACTCTCCCTCTCCAACTCCTCCCCTGATTACAGGTAACTCTCCCTCTCCAGCCCCTCCCCTGATTACAGGTCACGCTCCCTCTCCAGCCCCTCCCCTGATTACAGGTAACTCTCCCTCTCCAGCCCCTGCCCTGATTACAGGTAAACTTCCCCCTCCAACTCCTCCCCTGATTACAGGTAACTCTCCCTCTCGAACTCGTCCACTGATTGCTGGTAACTCTCCCTCTCCAACCCCGCCCCTGATTACAGGAAACTCTCCCTCTCCAACTCCTCCCCTGATTACAGGTAGCTCTCCCTCACCAACTCCTCCCCGATTATAAGTAACTCTCCCTCTCCAGCCCCTCCCAAGTTTATAGGTAACTCTCCCTCTCCAGCCCCTCCCATGATTACAGGTAACTCTCCCTCTCCAGCCCCTCCCCTGATTACAGATAACTCTCCCTTTGCAACCACGCCTCTGATTACAGGTAAACACTCCCTCTCCAACTCCTCCACTGATTACAGGTAACTCTCCCTCTCCAACCCATCCCCTGATTACAGGTAACTCACCCTTTCCAGCCTCTCCCCTGATTACAGGAAACGCTCCCTCTCCAGCCCCTCCACTGATTACAGGTAACTCTCCCTCTCCAGCCCCTCCCCTGATTACAGGTAAACTTCCCCCTCCAACCCCTCCCCTGATTACAGGTAACACTCCCTCTCCAACTCCTCCCCTGATTACAGCTAAACTTCCCCCTCCAACCCCTCCCCTGATCTCAGGTAACCTTCCCTCTCCAGCCCCTCCCCTGATTACAGTTAACTCTACCTCTGCAAATCCTCCTCTGATTACTGGTAACTCTCCCTCCCCAACTCCTCCCCTGATTACAGGTAACTCTCCTTCTCCAACTCCTCCGCTGATTACAGGTAACTCTCCCTCTCCAGCACCTCTCCTGATTAGAGTAACTCTCCCTCTACAACCCCTCCCCTGATTACAGGTAACTCTCCCTCTCCAACATGTCGCCTGATTACAGTTATCTCTTCCTCTCCAGCCCCTCCCCTGTTTACAGGTAACTCTCCCTCTCCAATTCCTCCCCTGATTACAGGTAACTCTCCCTCTCCAACCCGTCCCCTGATTACAGGTAACTCACCCTTTCCAGCCCCTCCCCTGATTACAGGTAACGCTCCCTCTCCAGCCCCTCCACTGATTGCAGGTAACTCTCCCTCTCCAGCCCCTCCCCTGATTACAGGTAAACTTCCCCCTCCAACCCCTCCCCTGATTACAGGTAACACTCCCTCTCCAACTCCTCCCCTGATTACAGCTAAACTTCCCCCTCCAACCCCTCCCCTGATCTCAGGTAACCTTCCCTCTCCAGCCCCTCCCCTGATTACAGTTAACTCTAACTCTGCAAATCCTCCTCTGATTACTGGTAACTCTCCCTCCTCAACTCCTCCCCTGATTTCAGGTAATTCAGCCTCTCCAACCCCTCCCCTGATTACAGGTAACTCTCCCTCTCTAGCCCCTCCCCTGATAACAGTGAACTTTCCCTCTCCATCTCATCCCCTGATTACAGGTAAGTCTCCCTCTCCAGCCCCTCCCCTGATTACAGGTAACGCTCCCTCTCCAGCCCCTCCCCTGATTACAGATAACTCTCCCTCTCCAGCCACGCCTCTGATTACAGGTAACACTCCCTCTCCAACTCCTCCCCTGATTTCAGGTAACTCTCCCTCTCCAACTCCGCCCCAGATTACAGTTAACTCTCCCTCTCCAGCCCCTCCCCTGATTACAGTAACTCTCCCTCTCCAACCTCTCCCCTGATTACAGTTAACTCTCCCTCTCCAAACTCTCCACTGATTAGAGGTAACTCTCCCTCTCCAACTCCTCCCCTGATTACAGGTTACTCTCCCTCTCCTGCCCCTCCCCTGATTACAGGTAAACTACCCCTCCAACCCCTCCCCTGATTACAGGTAACTCTCCCTCTCCAACTCCTCCCCTGATTACAGGTAACTCTCCCTCTCTTGCCCCTCTCCTGATTACAGTTAACTCTCCATCTCCAACGCCTCCCCTGATTACAGGTACCTCTCCCTCACCAGCCCATCCCCTGATTACAGGTAACTCTCCCTCTCCAACTCTTCCCTTGATTGCAGGTAACCTTCCCTCTCCAACTCCTCCCCTGATTACAGGTAACTCTCCCTCTCCAACTCCTCCCCTCATTACAGGTAACTCTCCCTCTGCAGCCCCTCCCCTGATTACAGGTAACTCTCCCTCTCCAACTCCTCCTTTGATTACTGGTAACCTTCAGCCTCCAACCCCTCCGCTGATTACTGGTGACTCTCCCTCTCCAGCCCCTCCCCTGATTACAGGTAACTCTCCCTCTCCAGCCCCTCCCCTGATTACAGGTAACTCTCCAACTCCTCCAGTGATTACAGGTAACTCTCGCTCTCCAAAACCCCTCCCCTGATTACAGGTAACTCTCCCTCTCCAGCCCCTCCCCTGATTACAGTTAAATCTCCCTCTCCAGCCCCTCCCCTGATTACAGGTAACTCTCCCTCTCCAACTCCTCCCCTGATTACAGGTAACTCTACCTCTCCAACTCCTCCCCTGATTACAGGTAACTCTCCCTCTCCAGCCCCTCCACTGATTACAGGTAACTCTCCCTCTCCAACTCCTCCCCTGATTAAAGGTAACTCTCCCTCTCCAGCCCCTCCCCTGATTACAGGTAACTCTCCCTCTCCAGCCCCTCCCCTGATTACCGGTAACTCTCCCTCTCCAGCCCCTGCCCTGATTACAGGTAAACTTCCCTCTCCAACTCCTCCCCTGACTACAGGTAACTCTCCCTCTCGAAATCGTCCACTGATTACTGGTAACTCTCCCTCTCCAACTCCTCCCCTGACTACAGGTAGCTCTCCCTCACCAACTCCTCCCCGATTATAAGTAACTCTCCCTCTCCAGCCCCTCCCATGTTTATAGGTAACTCTCCCTCTCCAGCCCCTCCCATGATTACAGGTAACTCTCCCTCTCCAGCCCCTCCCCTGATTACAGATAACTCTCCCTCTCCAGCCACGCCTCTGATTACAGGTAACACTCCCTCTCCAACTCCTCCCCTGATTACAGGTAACTCTCCCTCTCCAACTCCGCCCCCGATTACAGTTAACTCTCCCTCTCCAGCCCTTCCCCTGATTACAGTAACTCTCCCTCTACAACCTCTCCCCTGATTACAGTTAACTCTCCCTCTCCAAACTCTCCCCTGATTCCAGGTAACTCTCCCTCTCCAACTCCTCGCCTGATTACAGGTAACTATTCCTCTCCTGCCCCTCCCCTGATTACAGGTAAACTACCCCTCCAACCCCTCCCCTGATGAGAGGTAACTCTCCCTCTCCAGGCCCTCCCCTGATTACAGGTAACTCTCCCTCACCAGCCCATCCCCTGATTACAGGTAACTCTCCCTCTCCAACACTTCCCCTGATTGCAGGTAACCTTCCCTCTCCAACTACCTCCCTGATTGCAGGTAACTCTCCCTCTCCAACTCCTCCCCTCATTACAGGTAAATCTCCCTCTGCAGCCCCTCCCCTGATTACAGGTAACTCGCCCTCTCCAACTCCTCCTTTGATTACTGGTAACGTTCAGCCTCCAACCCCTCCCCTGATTACTGGTGACTCTCCCTCTCCAGCCCCTCCCCTGATTACAGGTAACTCTCCCTCTCCAGCCCCTCCCCTGATTACAGGTAACTCTCCAACTCCTCCAGTGATTACAGGTAACTCTCCCTCTCCAAAACCCCTCCCCTGATTACAGGTAACTCTCCCTCTCCAGCCCCTCCCCGGATTACAGTTAAATCTCCCTCTCCAGCCCCTCCCCTGATTACAGGTAACTCTCCCTCTCCAACTCCTCCCCTGATTACAGGTAACTCTACCTCTCCAACCCCTCCCCTGATTACAGGTAACTCTCCCTCTCCAGCCCCTCCACTGATTACAGGTAAACTTCCCTCTCCAACTCCTCCCCTGACTACAGGTAACTCTCCCTCTCGAAATCGTCCACTGATTACTGGTAACTCTCCCTCTCCAACTCCTCCCCTGACTACAGGTAGCTCTCCCTCACCAACTCCTCCCCGATTATAAGTAACTCTCCCTCTCCAGCCCCTCCCAAGTTTATAGGTAACTCTCCCTCTCCAGCCCCTCCCATGATTACAGGTAACTCTCCCTCTCCAGCCCCTCCCCTGATTACAGATAACTCTCCCTCTCCAGCCCCTCCCCTGATTACAGGTAACTCTCCCTATCCACTCCCTCCCCTGATTAGAGGTAACTCTCCCTGTCCAGCTGCTCCCCTGATTACAGGTAACTCTCCTTCTCCAACTCCTCCGCTGATTACAGGTAACTCTCCCTCTCCAGCACCTCTCCTGATTAGAGTAACTCTCCCTCTACAACCCCTCCCCTGATTACAGGTAACTCTCCCTCTCCAACATCTCGCCTGATTACAGTTATCTCTTCCTCTCCAGCCCGTCCCCTGTTTACAGGTAACTCTCCCTCTCCAATTCCTCCCCTGATTACAGGTAACTCTCCCTCTCCAACCCGTCCCCTGATTACAGGTAACTCTCCCTCTCCAGCCCCTCCACTGATTACAGGTAACTCTCCCTCTCCAACTCCTCCCCTGATTACAGGTAACTCTCCCTCTCCAGCCCCTCCCCTGATTACAGGTCACGCTCCCTCTCCAGCCCCTCCCCTGATTACAGGTAACTCTCCCTCTCCAGCCCCTGCCATGATTACAGGTAAACTTCCCCCTCCAACTCCTCCCCTGATTACAGGTAACTCTCCCTCTCGAACTCGTCCACTGATTGCTGGTAACTCTCCCTCTCCAACCCCGCCCCTGATTACAGGAAACTCTCCCTCTCCAACTCCTCCCCTGATTACAGGTAGCTCTCCCTCACCAACTCCTCCCCGATTATAAGTAACTCTCCCTCTCCAGCCCCTCCCAAGTTTATAGGTAACTCTCCCTCTCCAGCCCCTCCCATGATTACAGGTAACTCTCCCTCTCCAGCCCCTCCCCTGATTACAGATAACTCTCCCTTTGCAACCACGCCTCTGATTACAGGTAAACACTCCCTCTCCAACTCCTCCCCTGATTACAGGTAACTCTCCCTCTCCAACCCATCCCCTGATTACAGGTAACTCACCCTTTCAAGCCCCTCCCCTGATTACAGGAAACGCTCCCTCTCCAGCCCCTCCACTGATTACAGGTAACTCTCCCTCTCCAGCCCCTCCCCTGATTACAGGTAAACTTCCCCCTCCAACCCCTCCCCTGATTACAGGTAACACTCCCTCTCCAACTCCTCCCCTGATTACAGCTAAACTTCCCCCTCCAACCCCTCCCCTGATCTCAGGTAACCTTCCCTCTCCAGCCCCTCCCCTGATTACAGTTAACTCTACCTCTGCAAATCCTCCTCTGATTACTGGTAACTCTCCCTCCCCAACTCCTCCCCTGATTACAGGTAACTCTCCTTCTCCAACTCCTCCGCTGATTACAGGTAACTCTCCCTCTCCAGCACCTCTCCTGATTAGAGTAACTCTCCCTCTACAACCCCTCCCCTGATTACAGGTAACTCTCCCTCTCCAACATGTCGCCTGATTACAGTTATCTCTTCCTCTCCAGCCCCTCCCCTGTTTACAAGTAACTCTCCCTCTCCAATTCCTACCCTGATTACAGGTAACTCTCCCTCTCCAACCCGTCCCCTGATTACAGGTAACTCACCCTTTCCAGCCCCTCCCCTGATTACAGGTAACGCTCCCTCTCCAGCCCCTCCACTGATTGCAGGTAACTCTCCCTCTCCAGCCCCTCCCCTGATTACAGGTAAACTTCCCCCTCCAACCCCTCCCCTAATTACAGGTAACACTCCCTCTCCAACTCCTCCCCTGATTACAGCTAAACTTCCCCCTCCAACCCCTCCCCTGATCTCAGGTAACCTTCCCTCTCCAGCCCCTCCCCTGATTACAGTTAACTCTAACTCTGCAAATCCTCCTCTGATTACTGGTAACTCTCCCTCCTCAACTCCTCCCCTGATTACAGGTAATTCAGCCTCTCCAACCCCTCCCCTGATTACAGGTAACTCTCCCTCTCTAGCCCCTCCCCTGATAACAGTGAACTTTCCCTCTCCAACTCATCCCCTGATTACAGGTAAGTCTCCCTCTCCAGCCCCTCCCCTGATTACAGGTAACGCTCCCTCTCCAGCCCCTCCCCTGATTACAGATAACTCTCCCTCTCCAGCCACGCCTCTGATTACAGGTAACACTCCCTCTCCAACTCCTCCCCTGATTTCAGGTAACTCTCCCTCTCCAACTCCGCCCCAGATTACAGTTAACTCTCCCTCTCCAGCCCCTCCCCTGATTACAGTAACTCTCCCTCTCCAACCTCTCCCCTGATTACAGTTAACTCTCCCTCTCCAAACTCTCCACTGATTAGAGGTAACTCTCCCTCTCCAACTCCTCCCCTGATTACAGGTTACTCTCCCTCTCCTGCCCCTCCCCTGATTACAGGTAAACTACCCCTCCAACCCCTCCCCTGATTACAGGTAACTCTCCCTCTCCAACTCCTCCCCTGATTACAGGTAACTCTCCCTCTCTTGCCCCTCTCCTGATTACAGTTAACTCTCCATCTCCAACGCCTCCCCTGATTACAGGTACCTCTCCCTCACCAGCCCATCCCCTGATTACAGGTAACTCTCCCTCTCCAACTCTTCCCTTGATTGCAGGTAACCTTCCCTCTCCAACTCCTCCCCTGATTACAGGTAACTCTCCCTCTCCAACTCCTCCCCTCATTACAGGTAACTCTCCCTCTGCAGCCCCTCCCCTGATTACAGGTAACTCTCCCTCTCCAACTCCTCCTTTGATTACTGGTAACCTTTAGCCTCCAACCCCTCCGCTGATTACTGGTGACTCTCCCTCTCCAGCCCCTCCCCTGATTACAGGTAACTCTCCCTCTCCAGCCCCTCCCCTGATTACAGGTAACTCTCCAACTCCTCCAGTGATTACAGGTAACTCTCGCTCTCCAAAACCCCTCCCCTGATTACAGGTAACTCTCCCTCTCCAGCCCCACCCCTGATTACAGTTAAATCTCCCTCTCCAGCCCCTCCCCTGATTACAGGTAACTCTCCCTCTCCAACTCCTCCCCTGATTACAGGTAACTCTACCTCTCCAACCCCTCCCCTGATTACAGGTAACTCTCCCTCTCCAGCCCCTCCACTGATTACAGGTAACTCTCCCTCTCCAACTCCTCCCCTGATTAAAGGTAACTCTCCCTCTCCAGCCCCTCCCCTGATTACAGGTAACTCTCCCTCTCCAGCCCCTCCCCTGATTACCGGTAACTCTCCCTCTCCAGCCCCTGCCCTGATTACAGGTAAACTTCCCTCTCCAACTCCTCCCCTGACTACAGGTAACTCTCCCTCTCGAAATCGTCCACTGATTACTGGTAACTCTCCCTCTCCAACTCCTCCCCTGACTACAGGTAGCTCTCCCTCACCAACTCCTCCCCGATTATAAGTAACTCTCCCTCTCCAGCCCCTCCCAAGTTTATAGGTAACTCTCCCTCTCCAGCCCCTCCCATGATTACAGGTAACTCTCCCTCTCCAGCCCCTCCCCTGATTACAGATAACTCTCCCTCTCCAGCCACGCCTCTGATTACAGGTAACACTCCCTCTCCAACTCCTCCCCTGATTACAGGTAACTCTCCCTCTCCAACTCCGCCCCCGATTACAGTTAACTCTTCCTCTCCAGCCCTTCCCCTGATTACAGTAACTCTCCCTCTCCAACCTCTCCCCTGATTACAGTTAACTCTCCCTCTCCAAACTCTCCCCTGATTCCAGGTAACTCTCCCTCTCCAACTCCTCCCCTGATTACAGGTAACTATTCCTCTCCTGCCCCTCCCCTGATTACAGGTAAACTACCCCTCCAACCCCTCCCCTGATGAGAGGTAACTCTCCCTCTCCAGGCCCTCCCCTGATTACAGGTAACTCTCCCTCACCAGCCCATCCCCTGATTACAGGTAACTCTCCCTCTCCAACACTTCCCCTGATTGCAGGTAACCTTCCCTCTCCAACTACCTCCCTGATTGCAGGTAACTCTCCCTCTCCAACTCCTCCCCTCATTACAGGTAAATCTCCCTCTGCAGCCCCTCCCCTGATTACAGGTAACTCGCCCTCTCCAACTCCTCCTTTGATTACTGGTAACGTTCAGCCTCCAACCCCTCCCCTGATTACTGGTGACTCTCCCTCTCCAGCCCCTCCCCTGATTACAGGTAACTCTCCCTCTCCAGCCCCTCCCCTGATTACAGGTAACTCTCCAACTCCTCCAGTGATTACAGGTAACTCTCCCTCTCCAAAACCCCTCCCCTGATTACAGGTAACTCTCCCTCTCCAGCCCCTCCCCGGATTACAGTTAAATCTCCCTCTCCAGCCCCTCCCCTGATTACAGGTAACTTTCCCTCTCCAACTCCTCCCCTGATTACAGGTAACTCTACCTCTCCAACCCCTCCCCTGATTACAGGTAACTCTCCCTCTCCAGCCCCTCCACTGATTACAGGTAAACTTCCCTCTCCAACTCCTCCCCTGACTACAGGTAACTCTCCCTCTCGAAATCGTCCACTGATTACTGGTAACTCTCCCTCTCCAACTCCCCCCCTGACTACAGGTAGCTCTCCCTCACCAACTCCTCCCCGATTATAAGTAACTCTCCCTCTCCAGCCCCTCCCAAGTTTATAGGTAACTCTCCCTCTCCAGCCCCTCCCATGATTACAGGTAACTCTCCCTCTCCAGCCCCTCCCCTGATTACAGATAACTCTCCCTCTCCAGCCACGCCTCTGATTACAGGTAACACTCCCTCTCCAACTCCTCCCCTGATTACAGGTAACTCTCCCTCTCCATCCGCCCCCGATTACAGTTAACTCTCCCTCTCCAGCCCTTCCCCTGATTACAGTAACTCTCCCTCTCCAACCTCTCTTCCCTGATTACAGTTAACTCTCCCTCTCCAAACTCTCCCCTGATTCCAGGTATCTCTCCCTCTCCAACTCCTCCCCTGATTACAGGTAACTCTCCCTCTCCTGCCCCTCCCCTGATTACAGGTAAACTACCCCTCCAACCCCTCCCCTGATGAGAGGTAACTCTCCCTCTCCAGGCCCTCCCCTGATTACACGTAACTCTCCCTCACCAGCCCATCCCCTGATTACAGGTAACTCTCCCTCTCCAACACTTCCCCTGATTGCAGGTAACCTTCCCTCTCCAACTCCCTCCCTGATTACAGGTAACTCTCCCTCTCCAACTCCTCCCCTCATTACAGGTAAATCTCCCTCTGCAGCCCCTCCCCTGATTACAGGAAACTCGCCCTCTCCAACTCCTCCTTTGATTACTGGTAACGTTCAGCCTCCAACCCCTCCCCTGATTACTGGTGACTCTCCCTCTCCAGCCCCTCCCCTGATTACAGGTAACTCTCCCTCTCCAGCCCCTCCCCTGATTACAGGTAACTCTCCAACTCCTCCAGTGATTACAGGTAACTCTCCCTCTCCAAAACCCCTCCCCTGATTACAGGTAACTCTCCCTCTCCAGCCCCTCCCCGGATTACAGTTAAATCTCCCTCTCCAGCCCCTCCCCTGATTACAGGTAACTCTCCCTCTCCAACTCCTCCCCTGATTACAGGTAACTCTACCTCTCCAACCCCTCCCCTGATTACAGGTAACTCTCCCTCTCCAGCCCCTCCACTGATTACAGGTAACTCTCCCTCTCCAACTCCTCCCCTGATTACAGGTAACTCTCCCTCTCCAGCCCCTGCCCTGATTACAGGTAAACTTCCCCCTCCAACTCCTCCCCTGATTACAGGTAACTCTCCCTCTCGAACTCGTCCTCTGATTACTGGTAACTCTCCCTCTCCAACCCCGCCCCTGATTACAGGAAACTCTCCCTCTCCAACTCCTCCCCTGATTACAGGTAGCTCTCCCTCACCAACTCCTCCCCGATTATAAGTAACTCTCCCTCTCCAGCCCCTCCCAAGTTTATAGGTAACTCTCCCTCTCCAGCCCCTCCCATGATTACAGGTAACTCTCCCTCTCCAGCCCCTCCCCTGATTACAGATAACTCTCCCTTTCCAGCCACGCCTCTGATTACAGGTAACACTCTCTCTCCAACTCCTCCCCTGATTACAGGTAACTCTCCCTCTCCAACTCCACCCCCGATTACAGTTAACTCTCCCTCTCCAGCCCCTCCCCTGATTACAGCAACTCTCCCTCTCCAACCTCTCCCCTGATTACAGGTAACTCTCCCTCTCCAACTCCTCTCCTGATTATAGGTTACTCTCCCTCGCCAGCCCCTCTTCTGATTACAGGTAACTCTCCCTCTCCACTCCATCCCCTGATTACAGGTAACTCTCCCTGTCCAGCCCCTCCCCTGACTACAGGTAACTCTCCTTCTCCAACCCCTCCCCTGATTACAGGTAATTCTCCCTCTCCAACACCTCGCCTGATTACAGTTATCTTTTCCTCTCCAGCCCCTCCCCTGATTACAGGTAACTCTCCCTCTCCTGCCCCTCCCCTGATTACAGGTAAACTACCCCTCCAACCCCTCCCCTGATTACAGGTAACTCTCCCTCTCCAGGCCCTCCCCTGATTACAGGTAACTCTCCCTCTGCAACTCCTCCCCTGATTACTGGTAACTCTCCCTCTCCAACTCCTCCCCTGATTACAGGTAACTCTCCCTCTCCAACCCCTCCCCTGATTACAGGTAACTCTCCCTCTCCAGCCCCTCCCCTGATTACAGGTGACTCTCCCTCTCCAACTCCTGCTTTGATTACAGGTAACTCTCCCTCTCCAACCCCTCCCCTGATTACAGGTAACTACCCCTCAACCCCTCCCCTGATTACAGGTAACTCTCCCTCTCCAGCCCCTCCCCTGATTACAGGTAACTCTCCCTCTGCAAGTGCTCCTCTGATTACAGGTAACTCTCCCTATCCAAACCCTCCCCTGATTAGAGTAACTCTCCCTCTACAACCCCTCCCCTGATTACAGGTAACTCTCCCTCTCCAGCCCCTCTCCTGATTACAGGTAACTCTCCCTCTCCAACTCCACCCCTGATTACAGGTAACTCTCCCTCTCCAGCCCCTCCCCTGATTACAGGTATCTCTCCCTCTCCACTCCCTCCCCTGATTAGAGGTAACTCTCCCTGTCCAGCCGCTCCCCTGATTACAGGTAACTCTCCTTCTCCAACTCCTCCGCTGATTACGGGTAACTCTCCCTCTCCAACATCTCGCCTGATTACAGTTATCTCTTCCTCTCCAGCCCGTCCCCTGTTTACAGGTAACTCTCCCTCTCCAATTCCTCCCCTGATTACAGGTAACTCTCCCTCTCCAACCCGTCCCCTGATTACAGGTAACTCTCCCTCTCCAGCCCCTCCACTGATTACAGGTAACTCTCCCTCTCCAACTCCTCCCCTGATTACAGGTAACTCACCCTTTCCAGCCCCTCCCCTGGTTACAGGTAACGCTCCCTCTCCAGCCCCTCCACTGATTATAGGTAACACTCCCTCTCCAGCCCCTCCCCTGATTACAGGTAAACTTCCCTCTCCAACTCCTCCCCTGATTACAGCTAAACTTCCCCCACCAACCCCTCCCCTGATCTCAGGTAACCTTCCCTCTCCAGCCCCTCCCCTGATTACAGTTAACTCTACCTCTGCAAATCCTCCTCTGATTACTGGTAACTCTCCCTCCCCAACTCCTCCCCTGATTACAGGTAATTCACCCTCTCCAACCCCTCCCCTGATTACAGGTAACTCTCCCTCTCTAGCCCCTCCCCTGATAACAGTGAACTTTCCCTCTCCAACTCATCCCCTGATTACAGGTAAGTCTCCCACTCCAGCCCTCCCCTGATTACTGTTAACTCTCCCTCTCCAACTCCTCCAGTGATTACAGGTAACTCTCCCTCTCCAAAACCCCTCCCCTGATTACAGGTAACTCTCCCTCTCCAGCCCCTTCCCGGATTACAGTTAAATCTCCCTCTCCAGCCCCTCCCCTGATTACAGGTAACTCTCCCTCTCCAACTCCTCCCCTGATTACAGGTAACTCTACCTCTCCAAACCCTCCCCTGATTACAGGTAACTCTCCCTCTCCAGCCCCTCCACTGATTACAGGTAACTCTCCCTCTCCAACTCCTCCCCTGATTACAGGTAACTCTCCCTCTCCAGCCCCTGCCCTGATTACAGGTAAACTTCCCCCTCCAACTCCTCCCCTGATTACAGGTAACTCTCCCTCTCGAACTCGTCCTCTGATTACTGGTAACTCTCCCTCTCCAACCCCGCCCCTGATTACAGGAAACTCTCCCTCTCCAACTCCTCCCCTGATTACAGGTAGCTCTCCCTCACCAACTCCTCCCCGATTATAAGTAACTCTCCCTCTCCAGCCCCTCCCAAGTTTATAGGTAACTCTCCCTCTCCAGCCCCTCCCATGATTACAGGTAACTCTCCCTCTCCAGCCCCTCCCCTGATTACAGATAACTCTCCCTTTCCAGCCACGCCTCTGATTACAGGTAACACTCTCTCTCCAACTCCTCCCCTGATTACAGGTAACTCTCCCTCTCCAACTCCACCCCCGATTACAGTTAACTCTCCCTCTCCAGCCCCTCCCCTGATTACAGCAACTCTCCCTCTCCAACCTCTCCCCTGATTACAGGTAACTCTCCCTCTCCAACTCCTCTCCTGATTATAGGTTACTCTCCCTCGCCAGCCCCTCTTCTGATTACAGGTAACTCTCCCTCTCCACTCCATCCCCTGATTACAGGTAACTCTCCCTGTCCAGCCCCTCCCCTGACTACAGGTAACTCTCCTTCTCCAACCCCTCCCCTGATTACAGGTAATTCTCCCTCTCCAACACCTCGCCTGATTACAGTTATCTTTTCCTCTCCAGCCCCTCCCCTGATTACAGGTAACTCTCCCTCTCCTGCCCCTCCCCTGATTACAGGTAAACTACCCCTCCAACCCCTCCCCTGATTACAGGTAACTCTCCCTCTCCAGGCCCTCCCCTGATTACAGGTAACTCTCCCTCTGCAACTCCTCCCCTGATTACTGGTAACTCTCCCTCTCCAACTCCTCCCCTGATTACAGGTAACTCTCCCTCTCCAACCCCTCCCCTGATTACAGGTAACTCTTCCTCTCCAGCCCCTCCCCTGATTACAGGTGACTCTCCCTCTCCAACTCCTGCTTTGATTACAGGTAACTCTCCCTCTCCAACCCCTCCCCTGATTACAGGTAACTACCCCTCAACCCCTCCCCTGATTACAGGTAACTCTCCCTCTCCAGCCCCTCCCCTGATTACAGGTAACTCTCCCTCTGCAAGTGCTCCTCTGATTACAGGTAACTCTCCCTATCCAAACCCTCCCCTGATTAGAGTAACTCTCCCTCTACAACCCCTCCCCTGATTACAGGTAACTCTCCCTCTCCAGCCCCTCTCCTGATTACAGCTAACTCTCCCTCTCCAACTCCACCCCTGATTACAGGTAACTCTCCCTCTCCAGCCCCTCCCCTGATTACAGGTATCTCTCCCTCTCCACTCCCTCCCCTGATTAGAGGTAACTCTCCCTGTCCAGCCGCTCCCCTGATTACAGGTAACTCTCCTTCTCCAACTCCTCCGCTGATTACAGGTAACTCTCCCTCTCCAACATCTCGCCTGATTACAGTTATCTCTTCCTCTCCAGCCCGTCCCCTGTTTACAGGTAACTCTCCCTCTCCAATTCCTCCCCTGATTACAGGTAGCTCTCCCTCTCCAACCCGTCCCCTGATTACAGGTAACTCTCCCTCTCCAGCCCCTCCACTGATTACAGGTAACTCTCCCTCTCCAACTCCTCCCCTGATTACAGGTAACTCACCCTTTCCAGCCCCTCCCCTGGTTACAGGTAACGCTCCCTCTCCAGCCCCTCCACTGATTATAGGTAACACTCCCTCTCCAGCCCCTCCCCTGATTACAGGTAAACTTCCCTCTCCAACTCCTCCCCTGATTACAGCTAAACTTCCCCCACCAACCCCTCCCCTGATCTCAGGTAACCTTCCCTCTCCAGCCCCTCCCCTGATTACAGTTAACTCTACCTCTGCAAATCCTCCTCTGATTACTGGTAACTCTCCCTCCCCAACTCCTCCCCCGATTACAGGTAATTCACCCTCTCCAACCCCTCCCCTGATTACAGGTAACTCTCACTCTCTAGCCCCTCCCCTGATAACAGTGAACTTTCCCTCTCCAACTCATCCCCTGATTACAGGTAAGTCTCCCACTCCAGCCCTCCCCTGATTACTGTTAACTCTCCCTCTCCAACTCCTCCAGTGATTACAGTTAACCTTCCCTCTCCAACCCCTCCCCTGATTACAGGTAACTCTCCCTCTCCAGCCCCTCCCCTGATTACAGGTAACGCTCCCTCTCCAGCCCCTCCCCTGATTACAGGTAACTCTCCCTCTCCAGCCCCTGCCCTGATTACAGGTAAACTTCCCCCTCCAACTCCTCCCCTGATTACAGGTAACTCTCCCTCTCGAACTCGTCCACTGATTACAGGTAACTCTCCCTCTCCAACCCCGCCCCTGATTACAGGAAACTCTCCCTCTCCAACTCCTCCCCTGATTACAGGTAACTCTCCCTCTCCAACTCCTCCAGTGATTACAGGTAACCTTCCCTCTCCAACCCCTCCCCTGATTACAGGTAACTCTCCCTCTCCAGCCCCTCCCAAGTTTATAGGTAACTCTCCCTCTCCAGCCACTCCCCTGATTACAGGTAACTCTCCCTCTCCAGCCCCTCCCCTGATTACAGATAACTCTCCCTGTCCAGCCACGCCTCTGATTACAGGTAACACTCCCTCTCCAACTCCTCCCCTGATTACAGGTAACTCTCCCTCTCCAACTCCGCACCCGATTACAGTTAACTCTCCCTCTCCAGCCCCTCCCCTGATTACAGTAACTCTCCCTCTCCAACCGCTCCCCTGATTACAGTGAACTCTCCCTCTCCAAACTCTCCCCTGATTACAGGTAAACTACCCCTCCAACCACTCCCCTGATTACAGGTAACTCTCCCTCTCCAGGCCCTCCCCTGATTACAGGTAACTCTCCCTCTGCAACTCCTCCCCTGATTACTGGTAACTCTCCCTCTCCAACTCCTCCCCTGATTACAGGTAACTCTCCCTCTCCAACCCCTCCCCTGATTACAGGTAACTCTCCCTCTCCAGCCCCTCCCCTGATTACAGGTGACTCTCCCTCTCCAACTCCTGCTTTGATTACAGGTAACTCTCCCTCTCCAACCCCTCCCCTGATTACAGGTAACTACCCCTCAACCCCTCCCCTGATTACAGGTAACTCTCCCTCTCCAGCCCCTCCCCTGATTACAGGTAACTCTCCCTCTGCAAGTGCTCCTCTGATAACAGGTAACTCTCCCTATCCAAACCCTCCCCTGATTAGAGTAACTCTCCCTCTACAACCCCTCCCCTGATTACAGGTAACTCTCCCTCTCCAGCCCCTCTCCTGATTACAGGTAACTCTCCCTCTCCAACTCCACCCCTGATTACAGGTAACTCTCCCTCTCCAGCCCCTCCCCTGATTACAGGTAACTCTCCCTCTCCACTCCCTCCCCTGATTAGAGGTAACTCTCCCTGTCCAGCCGCTCCCCTGATTACAGGTAACTCTCCTTCTCCAACTCCTCCGCTGATTACAGGTAACTCTCCCTCTCCAGCACCTCTCCTGATTGGAGTAACTCTCCCTCTACAAACCCTCCCCTGATTACAGGTAACTCACCCTTTCCAGCCCCTCCCCTGATTACAGGAAACGCTCCCTCTCCAGCCCCTCCACTGATTACAGGTAACTCTCCCTCTCCAGCCCCTCCCCTGATTACAGGTAAACTTCCCCCTCCAACCCCTCCCCTGATTACAGGTAACACTCCCTCTCCAACTCCTCCCCTGATTACAGGTAACTCTCCCTCTCCAACCCCTCCCCTGATTACAGGTAACTCTCCCTCTCCAGCCCCTCCCCTGATTACAGGTGACTCTCCCTCTCCAACTCCTGCTTTGATTACAGGTAACTCTCCCTCTCCAACCCCTCCCCTGATTACAGGTAACTACCCCTCAACCCCTCCCCTGATTACAGGTAACTCTCCCTCTCCAACTCCTGCTTTGATTACAGGTAACTCTCCCTCTCCAACCCCTCCCCTGATTACAGGTAACTACCCCTCAACCCCTCCCCTGATTACAGTAACTCTCCCTCTCCAACCGCTCCCCTGATTACAGTGAACTCTCCCTCTCCAAACTCTCCCCTGATTACAGGTAAACTACCCCTCCAACCACTCCCCTGATTACAGGTAACTCTCCCTCTCCAGGCCCTCCCCTGATTACAGGTAACTCTCCCTCTGCAACTCCTCCCCTGATTACTGGTAACTCTCCCTCTCCAACTCCTCCCCTGATTACAGGTAACTCTCCCTCTCCAACCCCTCCCCTGATTACAGGTAACTCTCCCTCTCCAGCCCCTCCCCTGATTACAGGTGACTCTCCCTCTCCAACTCCTGCTTTGATTACAGGTAACTCTCCCTCTCCAACCCCTCCCCTGATTACAGGTAACTACCCCTCAACCCCTCCCCTGATTACAGGTAACTCTCCCTCTCCAGCCCCTCCCCTGATTACAGGTAACTCTCCCTCTGCAAGTGCTCCTCTGATAACAGGTAACTCTCCCTATCCAAACCCTCCCCTGATTAGAGTAACTCTCCCTCTACAACCCCTCCCCTGATTACAGGTAACTCTCCCTCTCCAGCCCCTCTCCTGATTACAGGTAACTCTCCCTCTCCAACTCCACCCCTGATTACAGGTAACTCTCCCTCTCCAGCCCCTCCCCTGATTACAGGTAACTCTCCATCTCCACTCCCTCCCCTGATTAGAGGTAACTCTCCCTGTCCAGCCGCTCCCCTGATTACAGGTAACTCTCCTTCTCCAACTCCTCCGCTGATTACAGGTAACTCTCCCTCTCCAGCACCTCTCCTGATTGGAGTAACTCTCCCTCTACAACCCCTCCCCTGATTACAGGTAACTCACCCTTTCCAGCCCCTCCCCTGATTACAGGAAACGCTCCCTCTCCAGCCCCTCCACTGATTACAGGTAACTCTCCCTCTCCAGCCCCTCCCCTGATTACAGGTAAACTTCCCCCTCCAACCCCTCCCCTGATTACAGGTAACACTCCCTCTCCAACTCCTCCCCTGATTACAGCTAAACTTCCCCCTCCAACCCCTCCCCTGATCTCAGGTAACCTTCCCTCTCCAGCCCCTCCCCTGATTACAGTTAACTCTACCTCTGCAAATCCTCCTCTGATTACTGGTAACTCTCCCTCCCCAACTCCTCCCCTGATTACAGGTAACTCTCCTTCTCCAACTCCTCCGCTGATTACAGGTAACTCTCCCTCTCCAGCACCTCTCCTGATTAGAGTAACTCTCCCTCTACAACCCCTCCCCTGATTACAGGTAACTCTCCCTCTCCAACATGTCGCCTGATTACAGTTATCTCTTCCTCTCCAGCCCCTCCCCTGTTTACAGGTAACTGTCCCTCTCCAATTCCTCCCCTGATTACAGGTAACTCTCCCTCTCCAACCCGTCCCCTGATTACAGGTAACTCACCCTTTCCAGCCCCTCCCCTGATTACAGGTAACGCTCCCTCTCCAGCCCCTCCACTGATTGCAGGTAACTCTCCCTCTCCAGCCCCTCCCCTGATTACAGGTAAACTTCCCCCTCCAACCCCTCCCCTGATTACAGGTAACACTCCCTCTCCAACTCCTCCCCTGATTACAGCTAAACTTCCCCCTCCAACCCCTCCCCTGATCTCAGGTAACCTTCCCTCTCCAGCCCCTCCCCTGATTACAGTTAACTCTAACTCTGCAAATCCTCCTCTGATTACTGGTAACTCTCCCTCCTCAACTCCTCCCCTGATTACAGGTAATTCAGCCTCTCCAACCCCTCCCCTGATTACAGGTAACTCTCCCTCTCTAGCCCCTCCCCTGATAACAGTGAACTTTCCCTCTCCAACTCATCCCCTGATTACAGGTAAGTCTCCCTCTCCAGCCCCTCCCCTGATTACAGGTAACGCTCCCTCTCCAGCCCCTCCCCTGATTACAGATAACTCTCCCTCTCCAGCCACGCCTCTGATTACAGGTAACACTCCCTCTCCAACTCCTCCCCTGATTTCAGGTAACTCTCCCTCTCCAACTCCGCCCCAGATTACAGTTAACTCTCCCTCTCCAGCCCCTCCCCTGATTACAGTAACTCTCCCTCTCCAACCTCTCCCCTGATTACAGTTAACTCTCCCTCTCCAAACTCTCCACTGATTAGAGGTAACTCTCCCTCTCCAACTCCTCCCCTGATTACAGGTTACTCTCCCTCTCCTGCCCCTCCCCTGATTACAGGTAAACTACCCCTCCAACCCCTCCCCTGATTACAGGTAACTCTCCCTCTCCAACTCCTCCCCTGATTACAGGTAACTCTCCCTCTCTTGCCCCTCTCCTGATTACAGTTAACTCTCCATCTCCAACGCCTCCCCTGATTACAGGTACCTCTCCCTCACCAGCCCATCCCCTGATTACAGGTAACTCTCCCTCTCCAACTCTTCCCTTGATTGCAGGTAACCTTCCCTCTCCAACTCCTCCCCTGATTACAGGTAACTCTCCCTCTCCAACTCCTCCCCTCATTACAGGTAACTCTCCCTCTGCAGCCCCTCCCCTGATTACAGGTAACTCTCCCTCTCCAACTCCTCCTTTGATTACTGGTAACCTTCAGCCTCCAACCCCTCCGCTGATTACTGGTGACTCTCCCTCTCCAGCCCCTCCCCTGATTACAGGTAACTCTCCCTCTCCAGCCCCTCCCCTGATTACAGGTAACTCTCCAACTCCTCCAGTGATTACAGGTAACTCTCGCTCTCCAAAACCCCTCCCCTGATTACAGGTAACTCTCCCTCTCCAGCCCCTCCCCTGATTACAGTTAAATCTCCCTCTCCAGCCCCTCCCCTGATTACAGGTAACTCTCCCTCTCCAACTCCTCCCCTGATTACAGGTAACTCTACCTCTCCAACCCCTCCCCTGATTACAGGTAACTCTCCCTCTCCAGCCCCTCCACTGATTACAGGTAACTCTCCCTCTCCAACTCCTCCCCTGATTAAAGGTAACTCTCCCTCTCCAGCCCCTCCCCTGATTACAGGTAACTCTCCCTCTCCAGCCCCTCCCCTGATTACCGGTAACTCTCCCTCTCCAGCCCCTGCCCTGATTACAGGTAAACTTCCCTCTCCAACTCCTCCCCTGACTACAGGTAACTCTCCCTCTCGAAATCGTCCACTGATTACTGGTAACTCTCCCCTCTCCAACTCCTCCCCTGACTACAGGTAGCTCTCCCTCACCAACTCCTCCCCGATTATAAGTAACTCTCCCTCTCCAGCCCCTCCCAAGTTTATAGGTAACTCTCCCTCTCCAGCCCCTCCCATGATTACAGGTAACTCTCCCTCTCCAGCCCCTCCCCTGATTACAGATAACTCTCCCTCTCCAACTCCGCCCCCGATTACAGTTAACTCTCCCTCTCCAGCCCTTCCCCTGATTACAGTAACTCTCCCTCTCCAACCTCTCCCCTGATTACAGTTAACTCTCCCTCTCCAAACTCTCCCCTGATTCCAGGTAACTCTCCCTCTCCAACTCCTCGCCTGATTACAGGTAACTATTCCTCTCCTGCCCCTCCCCTGATTACAGGTAAACTACCCCTCCAACCCCTCCCCTGATGAGAGGTAACTCTCCCTCTCCAGGCCCTCCCCTGATTACAGGTAACTCTCCCTCACCAGCCCATCCCCTGATTACAGGTAACTCTCCCTCTCCAACACTTCCCCTGATTGCAGGTAACCTTTCCTCTCCAACTACCTCCCTGATTGCAGGTAACTCTCCCTCTCCAACTCCTCCCCTCATTACAGGTAAATCTCCCTCTGCAGCCCCTCCCCTGATTACAGGTAACTCGCCCTCTCCAACTCCTCCTTTGATTACTGGTAACGTTCAGCCTCCAACCCCTCCCCTGATTACTGGTGACTCTCCCTCTCCAGCCCCTCCCCTGATTACAGGTAACTCTCCCTCTCCAGCCCCTCCCCTGATTACAGGTAACTCTCCAACTCCTCCAGTGATTACAGGTAACTCTCCCTCTCCAAAACCCCTCCCCTGATTACAGGTAACTCTCCCTCTCCAGCCCCTCCCCGGATTACAGTTAAATCTCCCTCTCCAGCCCCTCCCCTGATTACAGGTAACTCTCCCTCTCCAACTCCTCCCCTGATTACAGGTAACTCTACCTCTCCAACCCCTCCCCTGATTACAGGTAACTCTCCCTCTCCAGCCCCTCCACTGATTACAGGTAAACTTCCCTCTCCAACTCCTCCCCTGACTACAGGTAACTCTCCCTCTCGAAATCGTCCACTGATTACTGGTAACTCTCCCTCTCCAACTCCTCCCCTGACTACAGGTAGCTCTCCCTCACCAACTCCTCCCCGATTATAAGTAACTCTCCCTCTCCAGCCCCTCCCAAGTTTATAGGTAACTCTCCCTCTCCAGCCCCTCCCATGATTACAGGTAACTCTCCCTCTCCAGCCCCTCCCCTGATTACAGATAACTCTCCCTCTCCAGCCCCTCCCCTGATTACAGGTAACTCTCCCTATCCACTCCCTCCCCTGATTAGAGGTAACTCTCCCTGTCCAGCAGCTCCCCTGATTACAGGTAACTCTCCTTCTCCAACTCCTCCGCTGATTACAGGTAACTCTCCCTCTCCAGCACCTCTCCTGATTAGAGTAACTCTCCCTCTACAACCCCTCCCCTGATTACAGGTAACTCTCCCTCTCAACATCTCGCCTGATTACAGTTATCTCTTCCTCTCCAGCCCGTCCCCTGTTTACAGGTAACTCTCCCTCTCCAATTCCTCCCCTGATTACAGGTAACTCTCCCTCTCCAACCCGTCCCCTGATTACAGGTAACTCTCCCTCTCCAGCCCCTCCACTGATTACAGGTAACTCTCCCTCTCCAACTCCTCCCCTGATTACAGGTAACTCTCCCTCTCCAGCCCCTCCCCTGATTACAGGTCACGCTCCCTCTCCAGCCCCTCCCCTGATTACAGGTAACTCTCCCTCTCCAGCCCCTGCCCTGATTACAGGTAAACTTCCCCCTCCAACTCCTCCCCTGATTACAGGTAACTCTCCGTCTCGAACTCGTCCACTGATTGCTGGTAACTCTCCCTCTCCAACCCCGCCCCTGATTACAGGAAACTCTCCCTCTCCAACTCCTCCCCTGATTACAGGTAGCTCTCCCTCACCAACTCCTCCCCGATTATAAGTAACTCTCCCTCTCCAGCCCCTCCCAAGTTTATAGGTAACTCTCCCTCTCCAGCCCCTCCCATGATTACAGGTAACTCTCCCTCTCCAGCCCCTCCCCTGATTACAGATAACTCTCCCTTTGCAACCACGCCTCTGATTACAGGTAAACACTACCCTCTCCAACTCCTCCCCTGATTACAGGTAACTCTCCCTCTCCAACCCATCCCCTGATTACAGGTAACTCACCCTTTCCAGCCCCTCCCCTGATTACAGGTAACGCTCCCTCTCCAGCCCCTCCACTGATTGCAGGTAACTCTCCCTCTCCAGCCCCTCCCCTGATTACAGGTAAACTTCCCCCTCCAACCCCTCCCCTGATTACAGGTAACACTCCCTCTCCAACTCCTCCCCCTGATTACAGCTAAACTTCCCCCTCCAACCCCTCCCCTGATCTCAGGTAACCTTCCCTCTCCAGCCCCTCCCCTGATTACAGTTAACTCTAACTCTGCAAATCCTCCTCTGATTACTGGTAACTCTCCCTCCTCAACTCCTCCCCTGATTACAGGTAATTCAGCCTCTCCAACCCCTCCCCTGATTACAGGTAACTCTCCCTCTCTAGCCCCTCCCCTGATAACAGTGAACTTTCCCTCTCCAACTCATCCCCTGATTACAGGTAAGTCTCCCTCTCCAGCCCCCTCCCCTGATTACAGGTAACGCTCCCTCTCCAGCCCCTCCCCTGATTACAGATAACTCTCCCTCTCCAGCCACGCCTCTGATTACAGGTAACACTCCCTCTCCAACTCCTCCCCTGATTTCAGGTAACTCTCCCTCTCCAACTCCGCCCCAGATTACAGTTAACTCTCCCTCTCCAGCCCCTCCCCTGATTACAGTAACTCTCCCTCTCCAACCTCTCCCCTGATTACAGTTAACTCTCCCTCTCCAAACTCTCCACTGATTAGAGGTAACTCTCCCTCTCCAACTCCTCCCTGATTACAGGTTACTCTCCCTCTCCTGCCCCTCCCCTGATTACAGGTAAACTACCCCTCCAACCCTCCCCTGATTACAGGTAACTCTCCCTCTCCAACTCCTCCCCTGATTACAGGTATAACTCTCCCTCTCTTGCCCCTCTCCTGATTACAGTTAACTCTCCATCTCCAACGCCTCCCCTGATTACAGGTACCTCTCCCTCACCAGCCCATCCCCTGATTACAGGTAACTCTCCCTCTCCAACTCTTCCCTTGATTGCAGGTAACCTTCCCTCTCCAACTCCTCCCCTGATTACAGGTAACTCTCCCTCTCCAACTCCTCCCCTCATTACAGGTAACTCTCCCTCTGCAGCCCCTCCCCTGATTACAGGTAACTCTCCCTCTCCAACTCCTCCTTTGATTACTGGTAACCTTCAGCCTCCAACCCCTCCGCTGATTACTGGTGACTCTCCCTCTCCAGCCCCTCCCCTGATTACAGGTAACTCTCCCTCTCCAGCCCCTCCCCTGATTACAGGTAACTCTCCAACTCCTCCAGTGATTACAGGTAACTCTCGCTCTCCAAAACCCCTCCCCTGATTACAGGTAACTCTCCCTCTCCAGCCCCTCCCCTGATTACAGTTAAATCTCCCTCTCCAGCCCATCCCCTGATTACAGGTAACTCTCCCTCTCCAACTCCTCCCCTGATTACAGGTAACTCTACCTCTCCAACCCCTCCCCTGATTACAGGTAACTCTCCCTCTCCAGCCCCTCCACTGATTACAGGTAACTCTCCCTCTCCAACTCCTCCCCTGATTAAAGGTAACTCTCCCTCTCCAGCCCCTCCCCTGATTACAGGTAACTCTCCCTCTCCAGCCCCTCCCCTGATTACCGGTAACTCTCCCTCTCCAGCCCCTGCCCTGATTACAGGTAAACTTCCCTCTCCAACTCCTCCCCTGACTACAGGTAACTCTCCCTCTCGAAATCGTCCACTGATTACTGGTAACTCTCCCTCTCCAACTCCTCCCCTGACTACAGGTAGCTCTCCCTCACCAACTCCTCCCCGATTATAAGTAACTCTCCCTCTCCAGCCCCTCCCAAGTTTATAGGTAACTCTCCCTCTCCAGCCCCTCCCATGATTACAGGTAACTCTCCCTCTCCAGCCCCTCCCCTGATTACAGATAACTCTCCCTCTCCAGCCACGCCTCTGATTACAGGTAACACTCCCTCTCCAACTCCTCCCCTGATTACAGGTAACTCTCCCTCTCCAACTCCGCCCCCGATTACAGTTAACTCTCCCTCTCCAGCCCTTCCCCTGATTGCAGTAACTCTCCCTCTCCAACCTCTCCCCTGATTACAGTTAACTCTCCCTCTCCAAACTCTCCCCTGATTCCAGGTAACTCTCCCTCTCCAACTCCTCCCCTGATTACAGGTAACTATTCCTCTCCTGCCCCTCCCCTGATTACAGGTAAACTACCCCTCCAACCCCTCCCCTGATGAGAGGTAACTCTCCCTCTCCAGGCCCTCCCCTGATAACAGGTAACTCTCCCTCACCAGCCCATCCCCTGATTACAGGTAACTCTCCCTCTCCAACACTTCCCCTGATTGCAGGTAACCTTCCCTCTCCAACTACCTCCCTGATTGCAGGTAACTCTCCCTCTCCAACTCCTCCCCTCATTACAGGTAAATCTCCCTCTGCAGCCCCTCCCCTGATTACAGGTAACTCGCCCTCTCCAACTCCTCCTTTGATTACTGGTAACGTTCAGCCTCCAACCCCTCCCCTGATTACTGGTGACTCTCCCTCTCCAGCCCCTCCCCTGATTACAGGTAACTCTCCCTCTCCAGCCCCTCCCCTGATTACAGGTAACTCTCCAACTCCTCCAGTGATTACAGGTAACTCTCCCTCTCCAAAACCCCTCCCCTGATTACAGGTAACTCTCCCTCTCCAGCCCCTCCCCGGATTACAGTTAAATCTCCCTCTCCAGCCCCTCCCCTGATTACAGGTAACTCTCCCTCTCCAACTCCTCCCCTGATTACAGGTAACTCTACCTCTCCAACCCCTCCCCTGATTACAGGTAACTCTCCCTCTCCAGCCCCTCCACTGATTACAGGTAAACTTCCCTCTCCAACTCCTCCCCTGACTACAGGTAACTCTCCCTCTCGAAATCGTCCACTGATTACTGGTAACTCTCCCTCTCCAACTCCTCCCCTGACTACAGGTAGCTCTCCCTCACCAACTCCTCCCCGATTATAAGTAACTCTCCCTCTCCAGCCCCTCCCAAGTTTATAGGTAACTCTCCCTCTCCAGCCCCTCCCATGATTACAGGTAACTCTCCCTCTCCAGCCCCTCCCCTGATTACAGATAACTCTCCCTCTCCAGCCACGCCTCTGATTACAGGTAACACTCCCTCTCCAACTCCTCCCCTGATTACAGGTAACTCTCCCTCTCCATCCGCCCCCGATTACAGTTAACTCTCCCTCTCCAGCCCTTCCCCTGATTACAGTAACTCTCCCTCTCCAACCTCTCTTCCCTGATTACAGTTAACTCTCCCTCTCCAAACTCTCCCCTGATTCCAGGTAACTCTCCTTCTCCAACTCCTCCCCTGATTACAGGTAACTCTCCCTCTCCTGCCCCTCCCCTGATTACAGGTAAACTACCCCTCCAACCCCTCCCCTGATGAGAGGTAACTCTCCCTCTCCAGGCCCTCCCCTGATTACAGGTAACTCTCCCTCTCCAGCCCCTACCCTGATTACAGGTAACTCTCCAACTCCTCCAGTGATTACAGGTAACTCTCCCTCTCCAAAACCCCTCCCCTGATTACAGGTAACTCTCCCTCTCCAGCCCCTCCCCGGATTACAGTTAAATCTCCCTCTCCAGCCCCTCCCCTGATTACAGGTAACTCTCCCTCTCCAACTCCTCCCCTGATTACAGGTAACTCTACCTCTCCAACCCCTCCCCTGATTACAGGTAACTCTCCCTCTCCAGCCCCTCCACTGATTACAGGTAACTCTCCCTCTCCAACTCCTCCCCTGATTACAGGTAACTCTCCCTCTCCAGCCCCTGCCCTGATTACAGGTAAACTTCCCCCTCCAACTCCTCCCCTGATTACAGGTAACTCTCCCTCTCGAACTCGTCCTCTGATTACTGGTAACTCTCCCTCTCCAACCCCGCCCCTGATTACAGGAAACTCTCCCTCTCCAACTCCTCCCCTGATTACAGGTAGCTCTCCCTCACCAACTCCTCCCCGATTATAAGTAACTCTCCCTCTCCAGCCCCTCCCAAGTTTATAGGTAACTCTCCCTCTCCAGCCCCTCCCATGATTACAGGTAACTCTCCCTCTCCAGCCCCTCCCCTGATTACAGATAACTCTCCCTTTCCAGCCACGCCTCTGATTACAGGTAACACTCTCTCTCCAACTCCTCCCCTGATTACAGGTAACTCTCCCTCTCCAACTCCACCCCCGATTACAGTTAACTCTCCCTCTCCAGCCCCTCCCCTGATTACAGCAACTCTCCCTCTCCAACCTCTCCCCTGATTACAGGTAACTCTCCCTCTCCAACTCCTCTCCTGATTATAGGTTACTCTCCCTCGCCAGCCCCTCTTCTGTTTACAGGTAACTCTCCCTCTCCACTCCATCCCCTGATTACAGGTAACTCTCCCTGTCCAGCCCCTCCCCTGACTACAGGTAACTCTCCTTCTCCAACCCCTCCCCTGATTACAGGTAATTCTCCCTCTCCAACACCTCGCCTGATTACAGTTATCTTTTCCTCTCCAGCCCCTCCCCTGATTACAGGTAACTCTCCCTCTCCTGCCCCTCCCCTGATTACAGGTAAACTACCCCTCCAACCCCTCCCCTGATTACAGGTAACTCTCCCTCTCCAGGCCCTCCCCTGATTACAGGTAACTCTCCCTCTGCAACTCCTCCCCTGATTACTGGTAACTCTCCCTCTCCAACTCCTCCCCTGATTACAGGTAACTCTCCCTCTCCAACCCCTCCCCTGATTACAGGTAACTCTCCCTCTCCAGCCCCTCCCCTGATTACAGGTGACTCTCCCTCTCCAACTCCTGCTTTGATTACAGGTAACTCTCCCTCTCCAACCCCTCCCCTGATTACAGGTAACTACCCCTCAACCCCTCCCCTGATTACAGGTAACTCTCCCTCTCCAGCCCCTCCCCTGATTACAGGTAACTCTCCCTCTGCAAGTGCTCCTCTGATTACAGGTAACTCTCCCTATCCAAACCCTCCCCTGATTAGAGTAACTCTCCCTCTACAACCCCTCCCCTGATTACAGGTAACTCTCCCTCTCCAGCCCCTCTCCTGATTACAGGTAACTCTCCCTCTCCAACTCCACCCCTGATTACAGGTAACTCTCCCTCTCCAGCCCCTCCCCTGATTACAGGTATCTCTCCCTCTCCACTCCCTCCCCTGATTAGAGGTAACTCTCCCTGTCCAGCCGCTCCCCTGATTACAGGTAACTCTCCTTCTCCAACTCCTCCGCTGATTACAGGTAACTCTCCCTCTCCAACATCTCGCCTGATTACAGTTATCTCTTCCTCTCCAGCCCGTCCCCTGTTTACAGGTAACTCTCCCTCTCCAATTCCTCCCCTGATTACAGGTAACTCTCACTCTCCAACCCGTCCCCTGATTACAGGTAACTCTCCCTCTCCAGCCCCTCCACTGATTACAGGTAACTCTCCCTCTCCAACTCCTCCCCTGATTACAGGTAACTCACCCTTTCCAGCCCCTCCCCTGGTTACAGGTAACGCTCCCTCTCCAGCCCCTCCACTGATTATAGGTAACACTCCCTCTCCAGCCCCTCCCCTGATTACAGGTAAACATCCCTCTCCAACTCCTCCCCTGATTACAGCTAAACTTCCCCCACCAACCCCTCCCCTGATCTCAGGTAACCTTCCCTCTCCAGCCCCTCCCCTGATTACAGTTAACTCTACCTCTGCAAATCCTCCTCTGATTACTGGTAACTCTCCCTCCCCAACTCCTCCCCTGATTACAGGTAATTCACCCTCTCCAACCCCTCCCCTGATTACAGGTAACTCTCCCTCTCTAGCCCCTCCCCTGATAACAGTGAACTTTCCCTCTCCAACTCATCCCCTGATTACAGGTAAGTCTCCCACTCCAGCCCTCCCCTGATTACTGTTAACTCTCCCTCTCCAACTCCTCCAGTGATTACAGGTAACCTTCCCTCTCCAACCCCTCCCCTGATTACAGGTAACTCTCCCTCTCCAGCCCCTCCCCTGATTACAGGTAACGCTCCCTCTCCAGCCCCTCCCCTGATTACAGGTAACTCTCCCTCTCCAGCCCCTGCCCTGATTACAGGTAAACTTCCCCCTCCAACTCCTCCCCTGATTACAGGTAACTCTCCCTCTCGAACTCGTCCACTGATTACAGGTAACTCTCCCTCTCCAACCCCGCCCCTGATTACAGGAAACTCTCCCTCTCCAACTCCTCCCCTGATTACAGGTAACTCTCCCTCTCCAACTCCTCCAGTGATTACAGGTAACCTTCCCTCTCCAACCCCTCCCCTGATTACAGGTAACTCTCCCTCTCCAGCCCCTCCCAAGTTTATAGGTAACTCTCCCTCTCCAGCCACTCCCCTGATTACAGGTAACTCTCCCTCTCCAGCCCCTCCCCTGATTACAGATAACTCTCCCTCTCCAACTCCGCACCCGATTACAGTTAACTCTCCCTCTCCAGCCCCTCCCCTGATTACAGTAACTCTCCCTCTCCAACCTCTCCCCTGATTACAGTTAACTCTCCCTCTCCAAACTCTCCCCTGATTACAGGTAAACTACCCCTCCAACCACTCCCCTGATTACAGGTAACTCTCCCTCTCCAGGCCCTCCCCTGATTACAGGTAACTCTCCCTCTGCAACTCCTCCCCTGATTACTGGTAACTCTCCCTCTCCAACTCCTCCCCTGATTACAGGTAACTCTCCCTCTCCAACCCCTCCCCTGATTACAGGTAACTCTCCCTCTCCAGCCCCTCCCCTGATTACAGGTGACTCTCCCTCTCCAACTCCTGCTTTGATTACAGGTAACTCTCCCTCTCCAACCCCTCCCCTGATTACAGGTAACTACCCCTCAACCCCTCCCCTGATTACAGGTAACTCTCCCTCTCCAGCCCATCCCCTGATTACAGGTAACTCTCCCTCTGCAAGTGCTCCTCTGATTACAGGTAACTCTCCCTATCCAAACCCTCCCCTGATTAGAGTAACTCTCCCTCTACAACCCCTCCCCTGATTACAGGTAACTCTCCCTCTCCAGCCCCTCTCCTGATTACAGGTAACTCTCCCTCTCCAACTCCACCCCTGATTACAGGTAACTCTCCCTCTCCAGCCCCTCCCCTGATTACAGGTAACTCTCCCTCTCCACTCCCTCCCCTGATTAGAGGTAACTCTCCCTGTCCAGCCGCTCCCCTGATTACAGGTAACTCTCCTTCTCCAACTCCTCCGCTGATTACAGGTAACGCTCCCTCTCCAGCCCCTCCCCTGATTACAGGTAACTCTCCCTCTCCAGCCCCTGCCCTGATTACAGGTAAACTTCCCCCTCCAACTCCTCCCCTGATTACAGGTAACTCTCCCTCTCGAACTCGTCCACTGATTACAGGTAACTCTCCCTCTCCAACCCCGTCCCTGATTACAGGAAAATCTCCCTCTCCAACTCCTCCCCTGATTACAGGTAGCTCTCCCTCACCAACTGCTCCCCGATTATAAGTAACTCTCCCTCTCCAGCCCCTCCCAAGTTTATAGGTAACTCTCCCTCTCCAGCCACTCCCCTGATTACAGGTAACTCTCCCTCTCCAGCCCCTCCCCTGATTACAGATAACTCTCCCTGTCCAGCCACGCCTCTGATTACAGGTAACACTCCCTCTCCAACTCCTCCCCTGATTACAGGTAACTCTCCCTCTCCAACTCCGCACCCGATTACAGTTAACTCTCCCTCTCCAGCCCCTCCCCTGATTACAGTAACTCTCCCTCTCCAACCTCTCCCCTGATTACAGTTATCTCTCCCTCTCCAAACTCTCCCCTGATTACAGGTAACTCTCCCTCTCCAACTCCTCTCCTGATTACAGATTATTCTCCCTCGCCATCCCCTCCTCTGATTACAGGTAACTCCCTCTCCACTCCATCCCCTGATTACAGGTAACTCTCCCTGTCCAGCCCCTCCCCTGATTACAGGTAACTCTCCTTCTCCAACCCCTCTTCTGATTACAGGCAACTCTCCCTCTCCAGCACCTCCCCTGATTACAGTAACTCACCCTCTACAACCCCTCCCCTGATTACAGGTAACTCTTCCTCTCCAACACCTCACCTGATTACATTTATCTCTTCCTCTCCAGCCCCTACCCTGATTACAGGTAACTCTCCCTCTCCTGCCCCTCCCCTGATTACAGGTAAACTACCCCTCCAACCCCTCCCCTGATTACAGGTAACTCTCCCTCTCCAGGCCCTCCCCTGATTACAGGTAACTCTCCCTCTGCAACTCCTCCCCTAATTACTGGTAACTCTCCCTCTCCAACTCCTTCCCTGATTACAGGTAACTCTCCCTCTCCAACCCCTCCCCTGATTACAGGTAACTCTCCCTCTCTAGCCCCTCCCCTGATTACAGGTGACTCTCCCTCTCCAACTCCTGCTCTGATTACAGGTAACTCTCCCTCTCCAACCCCTCCCCTGATTACAGGTAACAACCCCTCCAACCCCTCCCCTGATTACAGGTAACTCTCCCTCTCCAGCCCCTCCGCTGATTACAGGTAACTCTCCCTCTGCAAGTGCTCCCCTGATTACAGGTGACTCTCCCTATCCAACCCCTCCCCTGATTAGAGTAAATCTCCCTCTACAACCCCTCCCCTGATTAGAGGTAACGCTCCCTCTCCAGCCCCTCTCCTGATTACAGGTAACTCTCCCTCTCCAACTCCTCCCCTGATTACAGGTAACTCTCCCTCTCCAACCCCTCCCCTGATTACAGGTAACTCTCCCTCTCCACTCCCTCCCCTGATTACAGGTAACTCTCCCTGTCCAGCCGCTCCCCTGATTACAGGTAACTCTCCTTCTCCACTCCTCCGCTGATTACAGGTAACTCACCCTCTCCAGCACCTCTCCTGATTAGAGTAACTCTCCCTCTACAACCCCTCCCCTGATTACAGGAAACTCTTCCTCTCCAACATCTCGCCTGATTACAGTTATCTCTTCCTCTCCAGCCCCTCCCCTGTTTACAGGTAACTCTCCCTCTCCAATTCCTCCCCTGATTACAGGTAACTCTCCCTCTCCAGCCCGTCCCCTGATTACAGGTAACTCTCCCTCTCCAGCCCTTCCACTGATTACAGGTAACTCTCCCTCTCCAACTACTCCCCTGATTACAGGTAACTCACCCTCTCAAGCCCCTCCCCTCATTACAGGTTAAGCTCCCTCTCCAGCCCCTCCACTGATTACAGGTAACTCTCCCTCTCCAGTCCCTCCCCTGATTACAGGTCAACTTCCCCCTCCAACCCCTCCCCTGATTACAGGTAACACTCCCTCTCCAACTCCTCCCCTGTTTACAGCTAAACTTCCCCCTCCAACCCCTCCCCTGATTTCAGGTAACCTTCCCTCTCCAGCCCCTCCCCTGATTACAATAAACTCTACCTCTGCAAATCCTCCTCTGATTACAGGTAACTCTCCCTCCCCAACTCCTCCCCTGATAACAGGTAATTCTCCCTCTCCAGCCCCTCCCCTGATTACAGGTAACTCTCCCTCTCTAGCCCCTCCCCTGATAACAGTGAACTTTCCCTCTCCAACGCATCCCCTGATTACAGGTAAGTCTCCCACTCCAGCCCTCCCCTGATTACTGGTAACTCTCCCTCTCCAACTCCTCCAGTGATTACAGGTAACCTTCCCTCTCCATCTCCTCCCCTGATGGCAGGTAACTCTCCCTCTCCAGCCCCTCCCCTGATTACAGGTAACTCTCCCTTTCCAGCCCCTCCCCTGATTACAGTAACTCTGCCTCTCCAACCCCTCCCTTGATTACAGTTAACTCTCCCTCTCCAGCCCCTCCCCTGATTACAAGTAACTCTCCCTCTCCAGCCCCTCCCCTGATTACAGGTACTCTTCCCCCTCCAACCCCTCCCCTGATTACAGGTAACACTCCCTCTCCAACTCCTCCCCTGATTACAGCTAAACTTCCCCCTCCAACCCCACCCCTGATTTCAGTTAACCTCCCCTCTCCAGCCCCTCCCCTGATAACAGTTAACTCTACCTCTGCAAATCCTCCTCTGATTACTGGTAACTCTCCCTCCCCAACTCCTCCCCTGATTACAGGTAATTCTCCCTCTCCAACCCCTCCCCTGATTACAGGTAACTCTCCCTCTCTAGCCCCTCCCCTGATAACAGTGAACTTTCCCTCTCCAACTCATCCCCTGATTACAGGTAAGTCTCCCACTCAAGCCCTCCCTGATTACTGGTAACTCTCCCTCTCCAACTCCTCCAGTGATTACAGGTAACCTTCCCTCTCCAACTCGTCCCCTGATTACAGGTAACTCTCCCTCTCCAGCCCCTCCCCTGATTACAGGTAACGCTCCCTCTCCAGCCCCTCCCCTGATTACAGGTAACTCTCCATCTCCAGCCCCTGCCCTGATTACAGGTAACTCTCCCTCTCCAACTCCTGCTCTCGAACTCGTCCACTGATTACTGGTAACTCTCCCTCTCCAACCCCGCTCCTGATTACAGGAAACTCTCCCTCTCCAACTCCTCCCCTGATTACAGGTAGCTCTCCCTCACCAACTCCTCCCCGATTATTAGTAACTCTCCCTCTCCAGCCCCTCCCAAGTTTATAGGTAACTCTCCTTCTCCAACCCCTCCCCTGATTACAGGCAACTCTCCCTCTCCAGCACCTCCCCTGATTACAGTAACTCTCCCTCTACAACCCCTCCCCTGATTACAGGTAACTCTCCATCTCCAACACCTCGCCTGATTACAGTTATCTCTTCCTCTCCAGCCCCTCCCCTGATTACAGGTAACTCTCCCTCTCCTGCCCCTCCCCTGATTACAGGTAAACTACCCCTCCAACCTCTCCCCTGATTACAGGTAACTCTCCCTATCCAGGCCCTCACCAGATCACAGGTAACTCTCCCTCTGCAACTCCTCCCCTGTTTACTGGTAACTCTCCCTCTCCAACTCCTCCCCTGATTACAGGTAACTCTCCCTGTCCAACCCCTCCCCTGATTACAGGTAACTCTCCCTCTCCAGCCCCTCCCCTGATTACAGGTGACTCTCCCTCTCCAACTCCTGCTCTGATTACAGGTAACTCTCCCTCTCCAACCCCTCCCCTGATTACAGGTAACTACCCCTCCAACCCCTCCCCTGATTACAGGTAACTCTCCCTGTCCAGCCCCTCCCCTGATTACAGGTAACTCTCCCTCTGCAAGTGCTCCCCTGATTACAGGTAACTCTCCCTCTCCAGCCCCTCCCCTGATTACAGGTGACTCTCCCTCTCCAACTCCTGCTTTGATTACAGGTGACTCTCCCTCTCCAACCCCTCCCCTGATTACAGGTAACTACCCCTCAACCCCTCCCCTGATTAGAGGTAACTCTCCCTCTCCAGCCCCTCCCCTGATTACAGGTAACTCTCCCTCTGCAAGTGCTCCTCTGATTACAGGTAACTCTCCCTATCCAAACCCTCCCCTGATTAGAGTAACTCTCCCTCTACAACCCCTCCCCTGATTACAGGTAACTCTCCCTCTCCAGCCCCTCTCCTGATTACAGGTAACTCTCCCTCTCCAACTCCTCCCCTGATTACAGGTAACTCTCCCTCTCCAGCCCCTCCCCTGATTACAGGTAACTCTCCCTCTCCACTCCCTCCCCTGATTAGAGTTAACTCTCCCTGTCCAGCCGCTCCCCCGAATACAGGTAACTCTCCTTCTCCAACTCCTCCGCTGATTACAGGTAACTCTCCCTCTCCTGCACCTCTCCTGATTAGAGTAACTCTCCCTCTACAACCCCTCCCCTGATTACAGGTAACTCTCCCTCTCCAACATCTCGCCTGATTACAGTTATCTCTTCCTCTCCAGCCCGTCCCCTGTTTACAGGTAACTCTCCCTCTCCAATTCCTCCCCTGATTACAGGTAACTCTCCCTCTCCAACCCGTCCCCTGATTACAGGTAACTCTCCCTCTCCAGCCCCTCCACTGATTACAGGTAACTCTCCCTCTCCAACTCCTCCCCTGATTAAAGGTAACTGACCCTTTCCAGCCCCTCCCCTGGTTACAGGTAACGCTCCCTCTCCAGCCCCTGCACTGATTATAGGTAACACTCCCTCTCCAGCCCCTCCCCTGATTACAGCTAAACTTCCCCCTCCAACCCCTCCCCTGATCTCAGGTAACCTTCCCTCTCCAGCCCCTCCCCTGATTACAGTTAACTCTACCTCTGCAAATCCTCCTCTGATTACTGGTAACTCTCCCTCCCCAACTCCTCCCCTGATTACAGGTAATTCACCCTCTCCAACCCCTCCCCTGATTACAGGTAACTCTCCCTCTCTAGCCCCTCCCCTGATAAGAGTGAACTTTCCCTCTCCAACTCATCCCCTGATTACAGGTAAGTCTCCCACTCCAGCCCTCCCCTGATTACTGTTAACTCTCCCTCTCCAACTCCTCCAGTGATTACAGGTAACCTTCCCTCTCCAACCCCTCCCCTGATTACAGGTAACTCTCCCTCTCCAGCCCCTCCCCTGATTACAGGTAACGCTCCCTCTCCAGCCCCTCCCCTGATTACAGGTAACTATCCCTCTCCAGCCCCTGCCCTGATTACAGGTAAACTTCCCCCTCCAACTCCTCCCCTGATTACAGGTAACTCTCCCTCTCGAACTCGTCCACTGATTACAGGTAACTCTCCCTCTCCAACCCCGCCCCTGATTACAGGAAACTCTCCCTCTCCAACTCCTCCCCTGATTACAGGTAGCTCTCCCTCACCAACTGCTCCCCGATTATAAGTAACTCTCCCTCTCCAGCCCCTCCCAAGTTTATAGGTAACTCTCCCTCTCCAGCCCCTCCCCTGATTACAGGTAACTCTCCCTCTCCAGCCCCTCCCCTGATTACAGATAACTCTCCCTGTCCAGCCACGCCTCTGATTACAGGTAACACTCCCTCTCCAACTCCTCCCCTGATTACAGGTAACTCTCCCTCTCCAACTCTACACCCGATTACAGTTAACTCTCCCTCTCCAGCCCCTCCCCTGATTACAGTAACTCTCCCTCTCCAACCTCTCCCCTGATTACAGTTAACTCTCCCTCTCCAAACTCTCCCCTGATTACAGGTAACTCTCCCTCTCCAACTCCTCTCCTGATTACAGGTTACTCTCCCTCGCCATCCCCTCCTCTGATTACAGGTAACTCCCTCTCCACTCCATCCCCTGATTACAGGTAACTCTCCCTGTCCAGCCCCTCCCCTGATTACAGGTAACTCTCCTTCTCCAACCCCTCTTCTGATTACAGGCAACTCTCCCTCTCCAGCACCTCCCCTGATTACAGTAACTCACCCTCTCCAACCCCTCCCCTGATTACAGGTAACTCTCCCTCTCTAGCCCCTCCCCTGATTACAGGTGACTCTCCCTCTCCAGCCCCTCCCCTGATTACAGGTAACTCTCCCTCTCCTGCCCCTCCCCTGATTACAGGTAAACTACCCCTCCAACCTCGCCCCTGATTACAGGTAACTCTCCCTCTCCAGGCCCTCCCCTGATTACAGGTAACTCTCCCTCTGCAACTCCTCCCCTGTTTATTGGTAACTCTCCCTCTCCAACTCCTCCCCTGATTACAGGTAACTCTCCCTGTCCAACCCCTCCCCTGATTACAGGTAACTCTCCCTCTCCAGCCCCTCCCCTGATTACAGGTGACTCTCCCACTCCAACTCCTGCTCTGATTACAGGTAACTCTCACTCTCCAACCCCTCCCCTGATTACAGGTAACTACCCCTCCAACCCCTCCCCTGATTACAGGTAACTCTCCCTCTCCAGCCCCTCCCCTGATTACAGTTAACTCTCCCTCTGCAAGTGCTCCGCTGATTACAGGTAACTCTCCCTATCCAACCCCTCCACTGATTAGAGTAACTCTCCCTCTACAACCCCTCCCCTGATTACAGGAAACTCTCCCTCTCCAGCCCCTCTCCTGATTACAGGTAACTCTCCCTCTCCAACTCCTCCCCTGATTACAGGTAAATCTCCCTCTCCAGCCCCTCCCCTGATTACAGGTAACTCTCCCTCTCCACTCCCTCCCCTGATTACAGGTAACTATCCCTCTCCAGCCCCTCCCCTGATTACAGGTGACTCTCCCTCTCCAACTCCTGCTCTGATTACAGGTAACTCTCCCTCTCCAACCCCTCCCCTGATTACAGGTAACTACCCCTCCAACCCCTCCCCTGATTACAGGTAACTCTCCCTCTCCAGCCCCTCCCCTGATTACAGTTAACTCTCCCTCTCCAACTCCTCCCCTGATTACAGGTAACTCACCCTCTCCAGTCCCTCCCCTGATTACAGGTAACGCTCCCTCTCCAGCCCCTCCACTGATTACAGGTAACTCTCCCTCTCCAGCCCCGCCCCTGATTACAGGTAAACTTCACCCTCCAACACCTCCTCTGATTACAGGTAACACTCCCTCTCCAACTCCTCCCCTGATTACAGCTAAACTTCCCCATCCAACCCCTCCCCTGATTTCAGGTAACCTTCCCTCTCCAGCCCCTCCCCTGATTACAGTTAACACTACCTCTGCAAATCCTCCTCTGATTACAGGTAACTCTCCCTCTCCAACTCCTCATCTGATTACAGGTAACTCTCCCGCTCCAACACCTCCCCTGATTACAGGTAACTCTCCAACTATAGCCCCTCCCCTGATAACAGTGAACTTTCCCTCTCCAACTCATCCCCTGATTACAGGTAACTCTCCCTCTCCAGCCCTCCCCTGATTATTGGTAACTCTCCCTCTCCAAATCCTCCAGTGATTTCAGGTAACCTTCCCTCTCCAACTCCTCCCCTGATTACAGGTAACTCTCCCTCTCCAACTCCTCCCCTCATTACAGGTAACTCTCCCTCTCCAGCCCCTCCCCTGATTGCAGGTAACTCTCCCTCTGCAGCCCCACCCCTGATTAAAGGTAACTCTCCCTTTCCATCCCCTCCCCTGATTACAGTAACTCTGCCTCTCCAACCCCTCCCTTGATTAGAGTTAACTCTCCCTCTCCAGCCCCACCCCTGATTACAGGTAACTCTCCCTCTCCAACTCCTCCCCTGATTACAGGTAACTCTCCCCCTCAACCCATCCCCTGATTACAGTTAACTCTCCCTCTCCAACCCCTCCCCTGATTACAGGGAACTCTCCCTCTCCAACCCCTCCCCTTATCACAGGTTACTCTCCCTTTCCAGCCCCACCACTGATTATAGGTAACTCTCCCTCTCCAACCCCTCCCCTGATTACAGGTAACTCTCCCTCTCCAGCCCCTCCCCTGATTACAGGTAACTCTCCCTCTCCAGCCCCTCCCCTGATTACAGGTAACTCTCCCTCTCCAGCCCCTCCCCTGATTACAGGTAAACTTCCCCCTCCAACCCCTCCCCTGATTAGAGGTAACACTCCCTCTCCAACTCCTCCCTTGATTACTGGTAAACTTCCCCCTCCAACCCCTTCCCTGATTAAAGATAACTCTCCCTCTCCAGCCCATCCCCTGATTATAGGTAACTCTCCCTCTCCAACCCCGCCCCTGATTACAGGTAAATCTCCCTCTCCAGCCCCTCCCCTGATTACAGGTAACTCTCCCTCTCCACTCCCTCCCCTGATTACAGGTAACTATCCCTCTCCAGCCCCTCCCCTGATTACAGGTGACTCTCCCTCTCCAACTCCTGCTCTGATTACAGGTAACTCTCCCTCTCCAACCCCTCCCCTGATTACAGGTAACTACCCCTCCAACCCCTCCCCTGATTACAGGTAACTCTCCCTCTCCAGCCCCTCCCCTTTTTACAGTTAACTCTCCCTCTCCAACTCCTCCCCTGATTACAGGTAACTCACCCTCTCCAGTCCCTCCCCTGATTACAGGTAACGCTCCCTCTCCAGCCCCTCCACTGATTACAGGTAACTCTCCCTCTCCAGCCCCGCCCCTGATTACAGGTAAACTTCCCCCTCCAACACCTCCTCTGATTACAGGTAACACTCCCTCTCCAACTCCTCCCCTGATTACAGCTAAACTTCCCCATCCAACCCCTCCCCTGATTTCAGGTAACCTTCCCTCTCCAGCCCCTCCCCTGATTACAGTTAACACTACCTCTGCAAATCCTCCTCTGATTACAGGTAACTCTCCCTCTCCAACTCCTCCCCTGATTACAGGTAACTCTCCAACTATAGCCCCTCCCCTGATAACAGTGAACTTTCCCTCTCCAACTCATCCCCTGATTACAGGTAACTCTCCCTCTCCAGCCCTCCCCTGATTACTGGTAACTCTCCCTCTCCAAATCCTCCAGTGATTTCAGGTAACCTTCCCTCTCCAACTCCTCCCCTGATTACAGGTAACTCTCCCTCTCCAACTCCTCCCCTCATTACAGGTAACTCTCCCTCTCCAGCCCCTCCCCTGATTGCAGGTAACTCTCCCTCTGCAGCCCCACCCCTGATTAAAGGTAACTCTCCCTTTCCATCCCCTCCCCTGATTACAGTAACTCTGCCTCTCCAACCACTCCCTTGATTAGAGTTAACTCTCCCTCTCCAGCCCCTCCACTGATTACAGGTAACTCTCCCTCTCCAACTCCTCCCCTGATTACAGGTAACTCTCCCCCTCAACCCATCCCCTGATTACACTTAACTCTCCCTCTCCAACCCCTCCCCTGATTACAGGGAACTCTCCCTCTCCAACCCCTCCCCTTATCACAGGTTACTCTCCCTTTCCAGCCCCACCACTGATTACAGGTAACTCTCCCTCTCCAACTCCTCCCCTTATTACTGGTAACTCTCCCTCTCCAGCCCATCCCCTGATTATAGGTATCTCTCCCTCTCCAACCCCTCCCCTGATTACAGGTAACTCTCCCTCTCCAGCCCCTCCCCTGATTACAGGTAACTCTCCCTCTCCAGCCCCTCCCCTGATTACAGGTAACTCTCCCTCTCCAGCCCCTCCCCTGATTACAGGTAAACTTCCCCCTCCAACCCCTCCCCTGATTAGAGGTATCACTCCCTCTCCAACTCCTCCCTTGATTACTGGTAACCTTCCCCCTTCAACCCCTTCCCTGATTAAAGATAACTCTCCCTCTCCAGCCCATCCCCTGATTATAGGTAACTCTCCCTCTCCAACCCCGCCCCTGATTACAGGTAACTCTCCCGCTCCAGCCCCTCCCCTGATTACAGGTAACTCTCCCTCTCCAGTCCCTCCCCTGATTACAGGTAACTCTCCCTCTCCAGCCCCTCCCCTGATTACAGGTAACACTCCCTCTCCAACTCCTCCCCTGATTACTGGTAACTGTCCCTCTCCAACTCCTCCACTGATTACAGGTAACTCTCCCTCTCCTTCTCCTCCCCTGATTACGGGTAACTGTCCCTCTCCAACTCCTCCACTGATTACAGTTAACTCTTCCTCTCCAACCCCGCCCCTGATTACAGGAAACTATCCCTCTCCAACTCCTCCCCTGATAACATGTAACTCTCCCTCACCAACTCCTCCCCGATTACAAGTAACTCTCCCTCTCCAGCCCCTCCCATGATTACAGGTAACTCTACCTCTCCAGGCCCTCCCATGATTACAGGTAACTCTCCCTCTCCAACTCCTTGTCTGATTACAGGTAACTCTCCCTCTCCAACCCCTCCCCTGATTACAGGTAACTCTCCCTCTCTTGCCCCTCCCCTGATTACAGTTAACTCTCCCTCTCCAACTCCTCCCCTGATTAGAGGTAACTCTCCCTCTCCAGCCCCACCCCTGATTGCAGGTAACTCTCCCTCTCCAACTCTTCCCCTGATTACAGGACACCTTCCCTCTCCAACCCCTCCCCTGATTTCAGGTAACCTTCCCTCTCCAGCCCCTCCCCTGATTACAGTTAACTCTCCCTCTGCAAGCGCTCCCCTGATTACAGGTAACTCTCCCTATCCAACCCCTCCCCTGATTAGAGTAACTCTCCCTCTACAACCCCTCCCCTGATTACAGGTAACTCTCCCTCTCCAACTCCTCCCCTGATTACAGGTAACTCTCCCTCTCCAACTCCTCCCCTGATTACAGGTAACTATCCCTCTTCAGCCCCTCCCCTGATTACAGGTAACTCTCCTTCTCCACTCCCTCCCCTGATTACAGGTAACTCTCCCTGTCCAGCCGCTCCCCTGATTACAGGTAACTCTCCTTCTCCAACTCCTCCGCTGATTACAGGTAACTCTCCCTCTCCAGCACCTCTCCTGATAAGAGTAACTCTCCCTCTACAACCCCTCCCCTGATTACAGGTAACTCTCCCTCTCCAACATCTCGCCTGATTACAGTTATCTCTTCCTCTCCAGCCCCTCCCCTGTTTACAGGTAACTCTCCCTCTCCAATTCCTCCCCTGATTACAGGTAACTCTCCCTCTCCAACCCGTCCCCTGATTAGAGGTAACTCTCCCTCTCCATCCCCTCCACTGATTACAGGTAACTCTCCCTCTCCAGCCCCTCCCCTGATTACAGATAACTCTCCCTGTCCAGCCACGCCTCTGATTACAGGTAACACTCCCTCTCCAACTCCTCCCCTGATTACAGGTAACTCTCCCTCTCCAACTCCGCACCGGATTACAGTTAACTCTCCCTCTCCAGCCCCTCCCCTGATTACAGTAACTCTCCCTCTCCAACCTCTCCCCTGATTACAGTTAACTCTCCCTCTCCAAACTCTCCCCTGATTACAGGTAACTCTCCCTCTCCAACTCCTCTCCTGATTACAGATTACTCTCCCTCGCCATCCCCTCCTCTGATTACAGGTAACTCCCTCTCCACTCCATCCCCTGATTACAGGTAACTCTCCCTGTCCAGCCCCTCCATTGATTACAGGTAACTCTCCTTCTCCAACCCCTCTTCTGATTACAGGCAGCTCTCCCTCTCCAGCACCTCCCCTGATTACAGTAACTCACCCTCTACAACCCCTCCCCTGATTACAGGTAACTCTTCCTCTCCAACACCTCACCTGATTACATTTATCTCTTCCTCTCCAGCCTCTCCCCTGATTACAGGTACCTCTCCCTCTCCTGCCCCTCCCCTGATTACAGGTAAACTACCCCTCCAACCCCTCCCCTGATTACAGGTAACTCTCCCTCTCCAGGCCCTCCCCTGATTACAGGTAACTCTCCCTCTGCAACTCCTCCCCTAATTACTGGTAACTCTCCCTCTCCAACTCCTCCCCTGATTACAGGTAACTCTCCCTCTCCAACCCCTCCCCTGATTACAGGTAACTCTCCCTCTCTAGCCCCTCCCCTGATTACAGGTGACTCTCCCTCTCCAACTCCTGCTCTGATTACAGGTAACTCTCCCTCTCCAACCCCTCCCCTGATTACAGGTAACTACCCCTCCAACCCCTCCCCTGATTACAGGTAACTCTCCCTCTCCAGCCCCTCCCCTGATTACAGGTAACTCTCCCTCTGCAAGTGCTCCCCTGATTACAGGTAACTCTCCCTATCCAAACCCTCCCCTGATTAGAGTAAATCTCCCTCTACAACCCATCCCCTGATTAGAGGTAACGCTCCCTCTCCAGCCCCTCTCCTGATTACAGGTAACTCTCCCTCTCCAACTCCTCCCCTGATTACAGGTAACTCTCCCTCTCCAACCCCTCCCCTGATTACAGGTAACTCTCCCTCTCCACTCCCTCCCCTGATTACAGGTAACTCTCCCTGTCCAGCCGCTCCCCTGATTACAGGTAACTCTCCTTCTCCACTCCTCCGCTGATTACAGGTAACTCACCCTCTCCAGCACCTCTCCTGATTAGAGCAACTCTCCCTCTACAACCCCTCCCCTGATTACAGGAAACTCTTCCTCTCCAACATCTCGCCTGATTACAGTTATCTCTTCATCTCCAGCCCCTCCCCTGTTTACAGGTAACTCTCCCTCTCCAATTCCTCCCCTGATTACAGGTAACTCTCCCTCTCCAGCCCGTCCCCTGATTACAGGTAACTCTCCCTCTCCAGCCCCTCCACTGATTACAGGTAACTCTCCCTCTCCAACTACTCCCCTGATTACAGGTAACTCACCCTCTCAAGCCCCTCCCCTCATTACAGGTAACGCTCCCTGTCCAGCCCCTCCACTGATTACAGGTAATTCTCCCTCTCCAGCCCCTCCCCTGATTACAGGTCAACTTCCCCCTCCAACCCCTCCCCTGATTACAGGTAACACTCCCTCTCCAACTCCTCCCCTGATTACAGCTAAACTTCCCCCTCCAACCCCTCCCCTGATTTCAGGTAACCTTCACTCTCCAGCCCCTCCCCTGATTACAATAAACTCTACCTCTGCAAATCCTCCTCTGATTACAGGTAACTCTCCCTCCCCAACTCCTCCCCTGATAACAGGTAATTCTCCCTCTCCAGCCCCTCCCCTGATTACAGGTAACTCTCCCTCTCTAGCCCCTCCCCTGATAACAGTGAATTTTCCCTCTCCAACTCATCCCCTGATTACAGGTAAGTCTCCCACTCCAGCCCTCCCCTGATTACTGGTAACTCTCCCTCTCCAACTCCTCCGGTGATTACAGGTAACCTTCCCTCTCCAACTCCTCCCCTGATGGCAGGTAACTCTCCCTCTCCAGCCCCTCCCCTGATTACAGGTAACTCTCCCTTTCCAGCCCCTCCCCTGATTACAGTAACTCTGCCTCTCCAACCCCTCCCTTGATTACAGTTAACTCTCCCTCTCCAGCCCCTCCCCTGATTACAAGTAACTCTCCCTCTCCAGCCCCTCCCCTGATTACAGGTAAACTTCCCCCTCCAACCCCTCCCCTGATTACAGGTAACACTCCCTCTCCAACTCCTCCCCTGATTACAGCTAAACTTCCCCCTCCAACCCCTCCCCTGATTTCAGGTAACCTTCCCTCTCCAGCCCCTCCCCTGATTACAGTTAACTCTACCTCTGCAAATCCTCCTCTGATTACTGGTAACTCTCCCTCCCCAACTCCTCCCCTGATTACAGGTAATTCTCCCTCTCCAACCCCTCCCCTGATTACAGGTAACTCTCCCTCTCTAGCCCCTCCCCTGATAACAGTGAACTTTCCCTCTCCAACTCATCCCCTGATTACAGGTAAGTCTCCCACTCAAGCCCTCCATGATTACTGGTAACTCTCCCTCTCCAACTCCTCCAGTGATTACAGGTAACCTTCCCTCTCCAACTCGTCCCCTGATTACAGGTAACTCTCCCTCTCCAGCCCCTCCCCTGATTACAGGTAACGCTCCCTCTCCAGCCCCTCCCCTGATTACAGGTAACTCTCCATCTCCAGCCCCTGCCCTGATTACAGGTAACTCTCCCTCTCCAACTCCTGCTCTCGAACTCGTCCACTGATTACTGGTAACTCTCCCTCTCCAACCCCGCCCCTGATTACAGGAAACTCTCCCTCTCCAACTCCTCCCCTGATTACAGGTAGCTCTCCCTCACCAACTCCTCCCCGATTATTAGTAACTCTCCCTCTCCAGCCCCTCCCAAGTTTATAGGTAACTCTCCTTCTCCAACCCCTCCCCTGATTACAGGCAACTCTCCCTCTCCAGCACCTCCCCTGATTACAGTAACTCTCCCTCTACAACCCCTCCCCTGATTACAGGTAACTCTCCATCTCCAACACCTCGCCTGATTACAGTTATCTCTTCCTCTCCAGCCCCTCCCCTGATTACAGGTAACTCTCCCTCTCCTGCCCCTCCCCTGATTACAGGTAAACTACCCCTCCAACCTCTCCCCTGATTACAGGTAACTCTCCCTCTCCAGGCCCTCCTTTGATTACAGGTAACTCTCCCTCTGCAACTCCTCCCCTGTTTACTGGTAACTCTCCCTCTCCAACTCCTCCCCTGATTAGAGGTAACTCTCCCTCTCCAACCCCTCCCCTGATTAAAGGTAACTCTCCCTCTCCAGCCCCTCCCCTGATTACAGGTGACTCTCCCTCTCCAACTCCTGCTCTGATTACAGGTAACTCTCCCTCTCCAACCCCTCCCCTGATTACAGGTAACTACCCCTCCAACCCCTCCCCTGATTACAGGTAACTCTCCCTCTCCAGCCCCTCCCCTGATTACACGTAACTCTCCCTCTGCAAATCCTCCCCTGATTACAGGTAACTCTCCCTATCCAACCCCTCCACTGATTAGAGTAACTCTCCCTCTACAACCCCTCCCCTGATTACAGGAAACTCTCACTCTCCAGCCCCTCTCCTGATTACAGGTAACTCTCCCTCTCCAACTCCTCCCCTGATTAGAGGTAACTCTCCCTCTCCAGCCCCTCCCCTGATTACAGGTAACTCTCCCTCTCCACTCCCTCCCCTGATTACAGGTAACTATCCCTCTCCAGCCCCTCCCCTGATTACAGGTGACTCTCCCTCTCCAACTCCTGCTCTGATTACAGGTAACTCTCCCTCTCCAACCCCTCCCCTGATTACAGGTAACTACCCCTCCAACCCCTCCCCTGATTACAGGTAACTCTCCCTCTCCAACTCCTCCCCTGATTACAGGTAACTCACCCTCTCCAGTCCCTCCCCTGATTACAGGTAACGCTCCCTCTCCAGCCCCTCCACTGATTACAGGTAACTCTCCCTCTCCAGCCCCGCCCCTGATTACTGGTAAACTTCCCCCTCCAACACCTCCTCTGATTACAGGTAACACTCCCTCTCCAACTCCTCCCCTGATTACAGCTAAACTTCCCCATCCAACCCCTCCCCTGATTTCAGGTAACCTTCCCTCTCCAGCCCCTCCCCTGATTACAGTTAACACTACCTCTGCAAATCCTCCTCTGATTACAGGTAACTCTCCCTCTCCAACTCCTCATCTGATTACAGGTAACTCTCCCGCTCCAACACCTCCCCTGATTACAGGTAACTCTCCAACTATAGCCCCTCCCCTGATAACAGTGAACTTTCCCTCTCCAACTCATCCCCTGATTACAGGTAACTCTCCCTCTCCAGCCCTCCCCTGATTACTGGTAACTCTCCCTCTCCAAATCCTCCAGTGATTTCAGGTAACCTTCCCTCTCCAACTCCTCCCCTGATTACAGGTAACTCTCCCTCTCCAACTCCTCCCCTCATTACAGGTAACTCTCCCTCTCCAGCCCCTCCCCTGATTGCAGGTAACTCTCCCTCTGCAGCCCCACCCCTGATTAAAGGTAACTCTCCCTTTCCATCCCCTCCCCTGATTACAGTAACTCTGCCTCTCCAACCCCTCCCTTGATTAGAGTTAACTCTCCCTCTCCAGCCCCTCCCCTGATTACAGGTAACTCTCCCTCTCCAACTCCTCCCCTGATTACAGGTAACTCTCCCCCTCAACCCATTCCCTGATTACAGTTAACTCTCCCTCTCCAACCCCTCCCCTGATTACAGGGAACTCTCCCTCTCCAACCCCTCCCCTTATCACAGGTTACTCTCCCTTTCCAGCCCCACCACTGATTACAGGTAACTCTCCCTCTCCAACTCCTCCCCTTATTACTGGTAACTCTCCCTCTCCAGCCAATCCCCTGATTATAGGTAACTCTCCCTCTCCAACCCCTCCCCTGATTACAGGTAACTCTCCCTCTCCAGCCCCTCCCCTGATTACAGGTAACTCTCCCTCTCCAGCCCCTCCCCTGATTACAGGTAACTCTCCCTCTCCAGCCCCTCCCCTGTTTACAGGTAAACTTCCCCCTCCAACCCCTCCCCTGATTAGAGGTAACACTCCCTCTCCAACTCCTCCCCTGATTACTGGTAACCTTCCCCCTCCAACCCCTTCCCTGATTAAAGATAACTCTCCCTCTCCAGCCCATCCCCTGATTATAGGTAACTCTCCCTCTCCAACCCCGCCCCTGATTACAGGTAACTCTCCCTCTCCAGCCCCTCCCCTGATTACAGGTAACTCTCCCTCTCCAGTCCCTCCCCTGATTACAGGTAACTCTCCCTCTCCAGTCCCTCCCCTGATTACAGGTAACACTCCCTCTCCAACTCCTCCCCTGATTACTGGTAACTGTCCCTCTCCAACTCCTCAACTGATTACAGGTAACTCTCCCTCTCCTTCTCCTCCCCTGATTACGGGTAACTGTCCCTCTCCAACTCCTCCACTGATTACAGTTAACTCTTCCTCTCCAACCCCGCCCCGATTACAGGAAACACTCCCTCTCAAACTCCTCCCCTGATAACATGTAACTCTCCCTCACCAACTCCTCCCCGATTACAAGTAACTCTCCCTCTCCAGCCCCTCCCATGATTACAGGTAACTCTCCCTCTCCAGGCCCTCCCATGATTACAGGTAACTCTCCCTCTCCAACTCCTTGTCTGATTACAGGTAACTCACCCTCTCCAACCCCTCCCCTGATTACAGGTATCTCTCCCTCTCTTGCCCCTCCCCTGATTACAGTTAACTCTCCCTCTCCAACTCCTCCCCTGATTAGAGGTAACTCTCCCTCTCCAGCCCCACCCCTGATTGCAGGTAACTCTCCCTCTCCAACTCTTCCCCTGATTACAGGACACCTTCCCTCTCCAACCCCTCCCCTGATTTCAGGTAACCTTCCCTCACAAGCCCCTCCCCTGATTACAGATAACTCTCCCTCTCCAACTCCTCCCCTCATTAGAGGTAACTCTCCCTCTCCAACTCCTCCTCTGATTACAGGTAACTCTCCCTCTCCAACCCCTCCCCTGATTACAGGTAACTCTCCCTCTCTAGCCCCTCCCCTGATAACAGTGAACTTTCCCTCTCCAACTCATCCCCTGATTAGAGGTAACTCTCCCTCTCCAACTCCTCCCCTCATTACAGGTAACTCTCCCGCTCCAGCCCCTCCCCTGATTGCAGGTAACTCTCCCTCTCCAGCCCCTCCCCTGATTACAGGTGACTCTCCCTTTCCAGCCCCTCCCCTGATTACAGGTAACTCTCCCTCTCCAACTCCTCCCCTGATTACAGTAACTCTGCCTCTCCAACCCCTCCCTTGATTACAGTTAAATCTCCCTCTCCAGCCCCTCCCCTGATTACAGGTATATCTCCCTCTCCAGTCCCTCCCCTGATTACAGGTAACTCTCCATCTCCTACTCCTCCCCTGATTACGGGTAACTGTCCCTCTTCAACTCCTCCACTGATTACAGGTAACTCTCCCTCTCCAAACCCGCCCCTGATTACAGGAAACTCTCCCTCTCCAACTCCTCCCCTGATTACAGGTAGCTCTCCCTCACGAACTCCTCCCCGATTACAAGTAACTCTCCCTCTCCAGCCCCTCCCATGATTACAGGTAACTCTCCCTCTCCAGGCCCTCCCATGATTACAGGTAACTCTCCCTCTCCAACCCCTCCCCTGATTACAGGTAACTCTCCCTCTCCAGCCCCTCCCCTGATTAGAGGTAACTCTCCCTCTCTTGCCCCTCCCCTGATTACAGTTAACTCTCCCTCTCCAACTCCTCCCCTGATTAGAGGTAACTCTCCCTCTCCAGCCCCTCCCCTGATTACAGGTAACTCTCCCTCTCCAACTCTTCCCCTGATTACAGGTAACGTTCCCTCACCAACTCCTCCCCTGATTACAGGTAACTCTCCCTCTCTTGCCCCTCCCCTGATTTCAGTTAACTCTCCCTCTCCAACTCCTCCCATGATTACAGGTAACTCTCCCTCTCCAGCCCCTCCCCTGATGACAGGTAACTCTCCCTCTCCAGCCCCTCCCCTGATTACACGTAACTCTCCCTCTGCAAATCCTCCCCTGATTACAGGTAACTCTCCCTATCCAACCCCTCCACTGATTAGAGTAACTCTCCCTCTACAACCCCTCCCCTGATTACAGGAAACTCTCACTCTCCAGCCCCTCTCCTGATTACAGGTAACTCTCCCTCTCCAACTCCTCCCCTGATTAGAGGTAACTCTCCCTCTCCAGCCCCTCCCCTGATTACAGGTAACTCTCCCTCTCCACTCCCTCCCCTGATTACAGGTAACTATCCCTCTCCAGCCCCTCCCCTGATTACAGGTGACTCTCCCTCTCCAACTCCTGCTCTGATTACAGGTAACTCTCCCTCTCCAACCCCTCCCCTGATTACAGGTAACTACCCCTCCAACCCCTCCCCTGATTACAGGTAACTCTCCCTCTCCAGCCCCTCCCCTGATTACAGTTAACTCTCCCTCTCCAACTCCTCCCCTGATTACAGTAACTCTGCCTCTCCAACCCCTCCCTTGATTACAGTTAAATCTCCCTCTCCAGCCCCTCCCCTGATTACAGGTATATCTCCCTCTCCAGTCCCTCCCCTGATTACAGGTAACTCTCCATCTCCTACTCCTCCCCTGATTACGGGTAACTGTCCCTCTTCAACTCCTCCACTGATTACAGGTAACTCTCCCTCTCCAAACCCGCCCCTGATTACAGGAAACTCTCCCTCTCCAACTCCTCCCCTGATTACAGGTAGCTCTCCCTCACGAACTCCTCCCCGATTACAAGTAACTCTCCCTCTCCAGCCCCTCCCATGATTACAGGTAACTCTCCCTCTCCAGGCCCTCCCATGATTACAGGTAACTCTCCCTCTCCAACCCCTCCCCTGATTACAGGTAACTCTCCCTCTCCAGCCCCTCCCCTGATTAGAGGTAACTCTCCCTCTCTTGCCCCTCCCCTGATTACAGTTAACTCTCCCTCTCCAACTCCTCCCCTGATTAGAGGTAACTCTCCCTCTCCAGCCCCTCCCCTGATTACAGGTAACTCTCCCTCTCCAACTCTTCCCCTGATTACAGGTAACGTTCCCTCACCAACTCCTCCCCTGATTACAGGTAACTCTCCCTCTCTTGCCCCTCCCCTGATTTCAGTTAACTCTCCCTCTCCAACTCCTCCCCTGATTACAGGTAACTCTCCCTCTCCAGCCCCTCCCCTGATGACAGGTAACTCTCCCTCTCCAGCCCCTCCCCTGATTACAGGTAACTCTCCCTCTCCAACTCCTCCCCTGATTACAGGTAACTCTCCCCCTCAACCCCTCCCCTGATTACAGTTAACTCTGCCTCTCCAACCCCTCCCTTGATTACAGTTAACTCTCCCTCTCCAGCCCCTCCCCTGATTACAGGTAACACTCCCTCTCCAACTCCTCCCCAGATTACTGGTAACCTTCCCCCTCCAACCCCTTCCCAGATTAAAGATAACTCTCCCTCTCCAGCCCCTCCCCTGATTACAGGTAACTCTCCCTCCCCAACTCCTCCCCTGATTACAGGTAATTCTCCCTCTCCAACCACTCCCCTGATTACAGGTAACTCTCCCTCTCTAGCCCCTCCCCTGATAACAGTGAACTTTCCCTCTCCAACTCATCCCCTGATTACAGGTAAGTCTCCCACTCCAGCCCTCCCCTGATTACTGGTAACTCTCCCTCTCCAACTCCTCCAGTGATTACAGGTAACCTTCCCTCTCCAACTCCTCCCCTGATTACATGTAGCTCTCCCTCACCAACTCCTCCCCGATTACAAGTAACCCTCCCTCTCCAGCCCCTACCATGATTACAGGTAACTCTACCTCTCCAGGCCCTCCCATGATTACAGGTAACTCTCCCTCTCCAACTCCTTCTCTGATTACAGGTAACTCTCCCTCTCCAACCCCTCCCCTTATTACAGGTAACTCACCCTCTCTTGCCCCTCCCCTGATTACAGTTAACTCTCCCTCACCAACGCCTCCCCTGATTAGAGGTAAATCTCCCTCTCCAGCCCCACCCATGAATGCAGGTAACTCTCCCTCTCCAACTCCTCCCCTGATTTCAGGTAACCTTCCCTCTCCAGCCCCTCCCCTGATTACAGTTAACTCTACCTCTGCACCTCCTCCCCTGATTACAGGTAACTCTCCCTCTCCAACTCCTCCCCTGATTACAGGTAATTCTCCCTCTCCAACCCCTCCCCTGATTACAGGTAACTCTCCCTCTCCAACTCCTCGTCTGATTTCAGGTAACTCTCCCGCTCCAACACCTCCCCTGATTACAGGTAACTCTCCATCTCTAGCCCCTCCCCTGATAACAGTGAACTTTCCCTCTCCAACTCAACCCCTGATTACAGGTAACTCTCCCTCTCCAGCCCTCCCCTGATTACTGGTAACTCTCCCTCTCCAAATCCTCCAGTGATTTCAGGTAACCTTCCCTCTCCAACTCCTCCCCTGATTACAGGTAACTCTCCCTCTCCAACTCCTCCCCTCATTTCAGGTAACTCTCCCTCTCCAGCCCCTCCCCTGATTGCAGGTAACTATCACTCTCCAGCCCCTCCCCTGATTACAGGTAACTCTCCCTTTCCATCCCCTCCCCTGATTACAGTAACTCTGCCTCTCCAACCCCTCCCTTGATTAGAGTTAACTCTCCCTTTCCAGCCCCTCCCCTGATTACAGGTAACTCTCCCTCTGCAACTCCTCCCCTGATTACAGGTAACTCTCCCCCTCAACCCATCCCCTGATTACAGTTAACTCTCCCTCTCCAACCCCTCCCCTGATTACAGGGAACTCTCCCTCTCCAACCATTCCCCTTATTACAGGTTACTCTCCCTTTCCAGCCCCACCACTGATTACAGATACCTCTCCCTCTCCAACTCCTCCCCTGATTACTGGTAACTCTCCCTCTCCAGCCCATCCCCTGATTATAGGTAACTCTCCCTCTCCAACCCCTCCCCTGATTACAGGTAACTCTCCCTCTCCAGCCCCTCCCCTGATTACAGGTAACTCTCCCTCTCCAGCCCCTCCCCTGATTACAGGTAACTCTCCCTCTCCAGCCCCTCCCCTGATTACAGGTAAACTTCCCCCTCCAACCCCTCCCCTGATTAGAGGTATCACTCCCTCTCCAACTCCTCCCCTGATTACTGGTAACCTTCCCCCTCCAACCCCTTCCCTGATTAAAGATAACTCTCCCTCTCCAGCCCATCCCCTGATTATAGGTAACTCTCCCTCTCCAACCCCGCCCCTGATTACAGGTAACTCTCCCTCTCCAGCCCCTCCCCTGATTACAGGTAACTCTCCCTCTCCAGCCCCTCCCCTGATTACAGTTAACTCTACCTCTGCACCTCCTCCCCTGATTACAGGTAACTCTCCCTCTCCAACTCCTCCCCTGATTACAGGTAATTCTCCCTCTCCAACCCCTCCCCTGATTACAGGTAACTCTCCCTCTCCAACTCCTCGTCTGATTTCAGGTAACTCTCCCGCTCCAACACCTCCCCTGATTACAGGTAACTCTCCATCTCTAGCCCCTCCCCTGATAACAGTGAACTTTCCCTCTCCAACTCAACCCCTGATTACAGGTAACTCTCCCTCTCCAGCCCTCCCCTGATTACTGGTAACTCTCCCTCTCCAAATCCTCCAGTGATTTCAGGTAACCTTCCCTCTCCAACTCCTCCCCTGATTACAGGTAACTCTCCCTCTCCAACTCCTCCCCTCATTTCAGGTAACTCTCCCTCTCCAGCCCCTCCCCTGATTGCAGGTAACTCTCCCTCTCCAGCCCCTCCCCTGATTACAGGTAACTCTCCCTTTCCATCCCCTCCCCTGATTACAGTAACTCTGCCTCTCCAACCCCTCCCTTGATTAGAGTTAACTCTCCCTTTCCAGCCCCTCCCCTGATTACAGGTAACTCTCCCTCTGCAACTCCTCCCCTGATTACAGGTCACTCTCCCCCTCAACCCATCCCCTGATTACAGTTAACTCTCCCTCTCCAACCCCTCCCCTGATTACAGGGAACTCTCCCTCTCCAACCATTCCCCTTATTACAGGTTACTCTCCCTTTCCAGCCCCACCACTGATTACAGATACCTCTCCCTCTCCAACTCCTCCCCTGATTACTGGTAACTCTCCCTCTCCAGCCCATCCCCTGATTATAGGTAACTCTCCCTCTCCAACCCCTCCCCTGATTACAGGTAACTCTCCCTCTCCAGCCCCTCCCCTGATTACAGGTAACTCTCCCTCTCCAGCCCCTCCCCTGATTACAGGTAACTCTCCCTCTCCAGCCCCTCCCCTGATTACAGGTAAACTTCCCCCTCCAACCCCTCCCCTGATTAGAGGTATCACTCCCTCTCCAACTCCTCCCCTGATTACTGGTAACCTTCCCCCTCCAACCCCTTCCCTGATTAAAGATAACTCTCCCTCTCCAGCCCATCCCCTGATTATAGGTAACTCTCCCTCTCCAACCCCGCCCCTGATTACAGGTAACTCTCCCTCTCCAGCCCCTCCCCTGATTACAGGTAACTCTCCCTCTCCAGTCCCTCCCCTGATTACAGGTAACACTCCCTCTCCAGCCCCTCCCCTGATTACAGGTAACACTCCCTCTCCAACTCCTCCCCTGATTACTGGTAACTGTCCCTCTCCAACTCCTCAACTGATTACAGGTAACTCTCCCTCTCCTTCTCCTCCCCTGATTACGGGTAACTGTCCCTCTCCAACTCCTCCACTGATTACAGTTAACTCTTCCTCTCCAACCCCGCCCCTGATTACAGGAAACACTCCCTCTCAAACTCCTCCCCTGATAACATGTAACTCTCCCTCACCAACTCCTCCCCGATTACAAGTAACTCTCCCTCTCCAGCCCCTCCCATGATTACAGGTAACTCTACCTCTCCAGGCCCTCCCATGATTACAGGTAACTCTCCCTCTCCAACTCCTTGTCTGATTACAGGTAACTCACCCTCTCCAACCCCTCCCCTGATTACAGGTAACTCTCCCTCTCCAGTCCCTCCCCTGATTACAGGTAACACTCCCTCTCCAGCCCCTCCCCTGATTACAGGTAACACTCCCTCTCCAACTCCTCCCCTGATTACTGGTAACTGTCCCTCTCCAACTCCTCCACTGATTACAGGTAACTCTCCCTCTCCTTCTCCTCCCCTGATTACGGGTAACTGTCCCTCTCCAACTCCTCCACTGATTACAGTTAACTCTCCCTCTCCAACCCCGCCCCTGATTACAGGAAACTCTCCCTCTCCAACTCCTCCCCTGATAACATGTAACTCTCCCTCACCAACTCCTCCCCGATTACAAGTAACTCTCCCTCTCCAGCCCCTCCCTTGATTCCAGGTAACTCTACCTCTCCAGGCCCTCCCATGATTACAGGTAACTCTCCCTCTCCAACTCCTTCTCTGATTACAGGTAACTCTCCCTCTCCAACCCCTCCCCTGATTACAGGTAACTCTCCCTCTCTTGCCCCTCCCCTGATTACAGTTAACAATCCCTCTCCAACTCCTCCCCTGATTAGAGGTAACTCTCCCTCTCCAGCCCCACCCCTGATTGCAGGTAACTCTCCCTCTCCAACTCTTCCCCTGATTACAGGAAACCTTCCCTCTCCAACCCCTCCCCTGATTTCAGGTAACCTTCCCTCTCCAGCCCCTCCCCTGAATACAGGTAACTCTCCCTCTCCAACTCCTCCCCTCATTACAGGTAACTCTCCCTCTCCAACTCCTCGTCTGATTACAGGTAACTCTCCCTCTCCAACCCCTCCCCTGATCACAGGTAACTCTCCCTCTCTAGCCCCTCCCCTGATAACAGTGAACTTTCCCTCTCCAACTCATCCCCTAATTACAGGTAACTCTCCCTCTCCAGCCCTCCCCTGATTACTGGTAACTCTCCCTCTCCAAATCCTCCCCTGATTAGAGGTACCCTTCCCTCTCCAACACTTCCCCTGATTACAGGTAACTCTCCCTCTCCAACTCCTCCCCTCACTACAGGTAACTCTCCCGCTCCAGCCCCTCCCCTGATTGCAGGTAACTCTCCCTCTCCAGCCCCTCCCCTGATTACAGGTGACTCTCCCTTTCCAGCCCCTCCCCTGATTACAGGTAACTCTCCCTCTCCAACTCCTCCCCTGATTACAGTAACTCTGCCTCTCCAACCCCGCCCTTGATTACAGTTAACTCTCCCTCTCCAGCCCCTCCCCTAATTACAGGTAAATCTCCCTCTCCAGCCCCTCCCCTGATTACAGGTAACTCTCCCTCTCCTACTCCTCCCCTGATTACGGGTAACTGTCCCTCTCCAACTCCTCCACTGATTATAGGTATCTCTCCCTCTCCAACCCCGCCCCTGATTACAGGAAACTCTCCCTCTCCAACTCCTCCCCTGATTACAGGTAGCTCTCCCTCACGAAGTCCTCCCCGATTACAAGTAACTCTCCCTCTCCAGCCCCTCCCATGATTACAGGTAACTCTCCCTCTCCAGGCCCTCCCATGATTACAGGTAACTCTCCCTCTCCAACCCCTCCCCTGATTACAGGTAACTCTCCCTCTCCAGCCCCTCCCCTGATTAGAGGTAACTCTCCCTCTCCAGCCCCTCCCCTGATTACAGGTAACTCTCCCTCTCCAACTCTTCCCCTGATTACAGGTAACGTTCCCTCACCAGCTCCTCCCCTGATTACAGGTAACTCTCCCTCTCTTGCCCCTCCCCTGATTACAGTTAACTTTCCCTCTCCAACTCCTCCCCTGATTACAGGTAACTCTCCCTCTCCAGCCCCTCCCCTGATTACAGGTAACTCTCCCTCTCCAGCCCCTCCCCTGATTACAGGTAACTCTCCCTCTCCAGCCCCTCCCCTGATTACAGTTAACTCTACCTCTGCACCTCCTCCCCTGATTACAGGTAACTCTCCCTCTCCAACTCCTCCCCTGATTACAGGTAATTCTCCCTCTCCAACCCCTCCCCTGATTACAGGTAACTCTCCCTCTCCAACTCCTCGTCTGATTTCAGGTAACTCTCCCGCTCCAACACCTCCCCTGATTACAGGTAACTCTCCATCTCTAGCCCCTCCCCTGATAACAGTGAACTTTCCCTCTCCAACTCAACCCCTGATTACAGGTAACTCTCCCTCTCCAGCCCTCCCCTGATTACTGGTAACTCTCCCTCTCCAAATCCTCCAGTGATTTCAGGTAACCTTCCCTCTCCAACTCCTCCCCTGATTACAGGTAACTCTCCCTCTCCAACTCCTCCCCTCATTTCAGGTAACTCTCCCTCTCCAGCCCCTCCCCTGATTGCAGGTAACTCTCCCTCTCCAGCCCCTCCCCTGATTACAGGTAACTCTCCCTTTCCATCCCCTCCCCTGATTACAGTAACTCTGCCTCTCCAACCCCTCCCTTGATTAGAGTTAACTCTCCCTTTCCAGCCCCTCCCCTGATTACAGGTAACTCTCCCTCTGCAACTCCTCCCCTGATTACAGGTAACTCTCCCCCTCAACCCATCCCCTGATTACAGTTAACTCTCCCTCTCCAACCCCTCCCCTGATTACAGGGAACTCTCCCTCTCCAACCATTCCCCTTATTACAGGTTACTCTCCCTTTCCAGCCCCACCACTGATTACAGATACCTCTCCCTCTCCAACTCCTCCCCTGATTACTGGTAACTCTCCCTCTCCAGCCCATCCCCTGATTATAGGTAACTCTCCCTCTCCAACCCCTCCCCTGATTACAGGTAACTCTCCCTCTCCAGCCCCTCCCCTGATTACAGGTAACTCTCCCTCTCCAGCCCCTCCCCTGATTACAGGTAACTCTCCCTCTCCAGCCCCTCCCCTGATTACAGGTAAACTTCCCCCTCCAACCCCTCCCCTGATTAGAGGTATCACTCCCTCTCCAACTCCTCCCCTGATTACTGGTAACCTTCCCCCTCCAACCCCTTCCCTGATTAAAGATAACTCTCCCTCTCCAGCCCATCCCCTGATTATAGGTAACTCTCCCTCTCCAACCCCGCCCCTGATTACAGGTAACTCTCCCTCTCCAGCCCCTCCCCTGATTACAGGTAACTCTCCCTCTCCAGTCCCTCCCCTGATTACAGGTAACACTCCCTCTCCAGCCCCTCCCCTGATTACAGGTAACACTCCCTCTCCAACTCCTCCCCTGATTACTGGTAACTGTCCCTCTCCAACTCCTCAACTGATTACAGGTAACTCTCCCTCTCCTTCTCCTCCCCTGATTACGGGTAACTGTCCCTCTCCAACTCCTCCACTGATTACAGTTAACTCTTCCTCTCCAACCCCGCCCCTGATTACAGGAAACACTCCCTCTCAAACTCCTCCCCTGATAACATGTAACTCTCCCTCACCAACTCCTCCCCGATTACAAGTAACTCTCCCTCTCCAGCCCCTCCCATGATTACAGGTAACTCTACCTCTCCAGGCCCTCCCATGATTACAGGTAACTCTCCCTCTCCAACTCCTTGTCTGATTACAGGTAACTCACCCTCTCCAACCCCTCCCCTGATTACAGGTATCTCTCCCTCTCTTGCCCCTCCCCTGATTACAGTTAACTCTCCCTCTCCAACTCCTCCCCTGATTAGAGGTAACTCTCCCTCTCCAGCCCCACCCCTGATTGCAGGTAACTCTCCCTCTCCAACTCTTCCCCTGATTACAGGACACCTTCCCTCTCCAACCCCTCCCCTGATTTCAGGCAACCTTCCCTCTCCAGCCCCTCCCCTGATTACAGATAACTCTCCCTCTCCAACTCCTCCCCTCATTAGAGGTAACTCTCCCTCTCCAACTCCTCCTCTGATTACAGGTAACTCTCCCTCTCCAACCCCTCCCCTGATTACAGGTAACTCTCCCTCTCTAGCCCCTCCCCTGATAACAGTGAACTTTCCCTCTCCAACTCATCCCCTGATTAGAGGTAACTCTCCCTCTCCAACTCCTCCCCTCATTACAGGTAACTCTCCCGCTCCAGCCCCTCCCCTGATTGCAGGTAACTCTCCCTCTCCAGCCCCTCCCCTGATTACAGGTGACTCTCCCTTTCCAGCCCCTCCCCTGATTACAGGTAACTCTCCCTCTCCAACTCCTCCCCTGATTACAGTAACTCTGCCTCTCCAACCCCTCCCTTGATTACAGTTAAATCTCCCTCTCCAGCCCCTCCCCTGATTACAGGTATATCTCCCTCTCCAGTCCCTCCCCTGATTACAGGTAACTCTCCATCTCCTACTCCTCCCCTGATTACGGGTAACTGTCCCTCTTCAACTCCTCCACTGATTACAGGTAACTCTCCCTCTCCAAACCCGCCCCTGATTACAGGAAACTCTCCCTCTCCAACTCCTCCCCTGATTACAGGTAGCTCTCCCTCACGAACTCCTCCCCGATTACAAGTAACTCTCCCTCTCCAGCCCCTCCCATGATTACAGGTAACTCTCCCTCTCCAGGCCCTCCCATGATTACAGGTAACTCTCCCTCTCCAACCCCTCCCCTGATTACAGGTAACTCTCCCTCTCCAGCCCCTCCCCTGATTATAGGTAACTCTCCCTCTCTTGCCCCTCCCCTGATTACAGTTAACTCTCCCTCTCCAACTCCTCCCCTGATTAGAGGTAACTCTCCCTCTCCAGCCCCTCCCCTGATTACAGGTAACTCTCCCTCTCCAACTCTTCCCCTGATTACAGGTAACGTTCCCTCACCAACTCCTCCCCTGATTACAGGTAACTCTCCCTCTCTTGCCCCTCCCCTGATTTCAGATAACTCTCCCTCTCCAACTCCTCCCCTGATTACAGGTAACTCTCCCTCTCCAGCCCCTCCCCTGATGACAGGTAACTCTCCCTCTCCAGCCCCTCCCCTGATTACAGGTAACTCTCCCTCTCCAACTCCTCCCCTGATTACAGGTAACTCTCCCCCTCAACCCCTCCCCTGATTACAGTTAACTCTGCCTCTCCAACCCCTCCCTTGATTACAGTTAACTCTCCCTCTCCAGCCCCTCCCCTGATTACAGGTAACACTCCCTCTCCAACTCCTCCCCAGATTACTGGTAACCTTCCCCCTCCAACCCCTTCCCAGATTAAAGATAACTCTCCCTCACCAGCCCCTCCCCTGATTACAGGTAACTCTCCCTCCCCAACTCCTCCCCTGATTACAGGTAATTCTCCCTCTCCAACCACTCCCCTGATTACAGGTAACTCTCCCTCTCTAGCCCCTCCCCTGATAACAGTGAACTTTCCCTCTCCATCTCATCCCACTCAGGTAAGTCTCCCACTCCAGCCCTCCCCTGATTACTGGTAACTCTCCCTCTCCAACTCCTCCAGTGATTACAGGTAACCTTCCCTCTCCAACTCCTCCCCTGATTACATGTAGCTCTCCCTCACCAACTCCTCCCCGATTACAAGTAACCCTCCCTCTCCAGCCCCTACCATGATTACAGGTAACTCTACCTCTCCAGGCCCTCCCATGATTACAGGTAACTCTCCCTCTCCAACTCCTTCTCTGATTACAGGTAACTCTCCCTCTCCAACCCCTCCCCTTATTACAGGTAACTCACCCTCTCTTGCCCCTCCCCTGATTACAGTTAACTCTCCCTCACCAACTCCTCCCCTGATTAGAGGTAAATCTCCCTCTCCAGCCCCACCCATGAATGCAGGTAACTCTCCCTCTCCAACTCCTCCCCTGATTTCAGGTAACCTTCCCTCTCCAGCCCCTCCCCTGATTACAGTTAACTCTACCCCTGCACCTCCTCCCCTGATTACAGGTAACTCTCCCTCTCCAACTCCTCCCCTGATTACAGGTAATTCTCCCTCTCCAACCCCTCCCCTGATTACAGGTAACTCTCCCTCTCCAACTCCTCGTCTGATTTCAGGTAACTCTCCCGCTCCAACACCTCCCCTGATTACAGGTAACTCTCCATCTCTAGCCCCTCCCCTGATAACAGTGAACTTTCCCTCTCCAACTCAACCCCTGATTACAGGTAACTCTCCCTCTCCAGCCCTCCCCTGATTACTGGTAACTCTCCCTCTCCAAATCCTCCAGTGATTTCAGGTAACCTTCCCTCTCCAACTCCTCCCCTGATTACAGGTAACTCTCCCTCTCCAACTCCTCCCCTCATTTCAGGTAACTCTCCCTCTCCAGCCCCTCCCCTGATTGCAGGTAACTCTCCCTCTCCAGCCCCTCCCCTGATTACAGGTAACTCTCCCTTTCCATCCCCTCCCCTGATTACAGTAACTCTGCCTCTCCAACCCCTCCCTTGATTAGAGTTAACTCTCCCTTTCCAGCCCCTCCCCTGATTACAGGTAACTCTCCCTCTGCAACTCCTCCCCTGATTACAGGTAACTCTCCCCCTCAACCCATCCCCTGATTACAGTTAACTCTCCCTCTCCAACCCCTCCCCTGATTACAGGGAACTCTCCCTCTCCAACCATTCCCCTTATTACAGGTTACTCTCCCTTTCCAGCCCCACCACTGATTACAGATACCTCTCCCTCTCCAACTCCTCCCCTGATTACTGGTAACTCTCCCTCTCCAGCCCATCCCCTGATTATAGGTAACTCTCCCTCTCCAACCCCTCCCCTGATTACAGGTAACTCTCCCTCTCCAGCCCCTCCCCTGATTACAGGTAACTCTCCCTCTCCAGCCCCTCCCCTGATTACAGGTAACTCTCCCTCTCCAGCCCCTCCCCTGATTACAGGTAAACTTCCCCCTCCAACCCCTCCCCTGATTAGAGGTATCACTCCCTCTCCAACTCCTCCCCTGATTACTGGTAACCTTCCCCCTCCAACCCCTTCCCTGATTAAAGATAACTCTCCCTCTCCAGCCCATCCCCTGATTATAGGTAACTCTCCCTCTCCAACCCCGCCCCTGATTACAGGTAACTCTCCCTCTCCAGCCCCTCCCCTGATTACAGGTAACTCTCCCTCTCCAGTCCCTCCCCTGATTACAGGTAACACTCCCTCTCCAGCCCCTCCCCTGATTACAGGTAACACTCCCTCTCCAACTCCTCCCCTGATTACTGGTAACTGTCCCTCTCCAACTCCTCCACTGATTACAGGTAACTCTCCCTCTCCTTCTCCTCCCCTGATTACGGGTAACTGTCCCTCTCCAACTCCTCCACTGATTACAGTTAACTCTCCCTCTCCAACCCCGCCCCTGATTACAGGAAACTCTCCCTCTCCAACTCCTCCCCGATTACAAGTAACTCTCCCTCTCCAGCCCCTCCCTTGATTCCAGGTAACTCTACCTCTCCAGGCCCTCCCATGATTACAGGTAACTCTCCCTCTCCAACTCCTTCTCTGATTACAGGTAACTCTCCCTCTCCAACCCCTCCCCTGATTACAGGTAACTCTCCCTCTCTTGCCCCTCCCCTGATTACAGTTAACAATCCCTCTCCAACTCCTCCCCTGATTAGAGGTAACTCTCCCTCTCCAGCCCCACCCCTGATTGCAGGTAACTCTCCCTCTCCAACTCTTCCCCTGATTACAGGAAACCTTCCCTCTCCAACCCCTCCCCTGATTTCAGGTAACCTTCCCTCTCCAGCCCCTCCCCTGAATACAGGTAACTCTCCCTCTCCAACTCCTCCCCTCATTACAGGTAACTCTCCCTCTCCAACTCCTCGTCTGATTACAGGTAACTCTCCCTCTCCAACCCCTCCCCTGATCACAGGTAACTCTCCCTCTCTAGCCCCTCCCCTGATAACAGTGAACTTTCCCTCTCCAACTCATCCCCTAATTACAGGTAACTCTCCCTCTCCAGCCCTCCCCTGATTACTGGTAACTCTCCCTCTCCAAATCCTCCCCTGATTAGAGGTACCCTTCCCTCTCCAACACTTCCCCTGATTACAGGTAACTCTCCCTCTCCAACTCCTCCCCTCACTACAGGTAACTCTCCCGCTCCAGCCCCTCCCCTGATTGCAGGTAACTCTCCCTCTCCAGCCCCTCCCCTGATTACAGGTGACTCTCCCTTTCCAGCCCCTCCCCTGATTACAGGTAACTCTCCCTCTCCAACTCCTCCCCTGATTACAGTAACTCTGCCTCTCCAACCCCGCCCTTGATTACAGTTAACTCTCCCTCTCCAGCCCCTCCCCTAATTACAGGTAAATCTCCCTCTCCAGCCCCTCCCCTGATTACAGGTAACTCTCCCTCTCCTACTCCTCCCCTGATTACGGGTAACTGTCCCTCTCCAACTCCTCCACTGATTATAGGTATCTCTCCCTCTCCAACCCCGCCCCTGATTACAGGAAACTCTCCCTCTCCAACTCCTCCCCTGATTACAGGTAGCTCTCCCTCACGAAGTCCTCCCCGATTACAAGTAACTCTCCCTCTCCAGCCCCTCCCATGATTACAGGTAACTCTCCCTCTCCAGGCCCTCCCATGATTACAGGTAACTCTCCCTCTCCAACCCCTCCCCTGATTACAGGTAACTCTCCCTCTCCAGCCCCTCCCCTGATTAGAGGTAACTCTCCCTCTCCAGCCCCTCCCCTGATTACAGGTAACTCTCCCTCTCCAACTCTTCCCCTGATTACAGGTAACGTTCCCTCACCAGCTCCTCCCCTGATTACAGGTAACTCTCCCTCTCTTGCCCCTCCCCTGATTACAGTTAACTTTCCCTCTCCAACTCCTCCCCTGATTACAGGTAACTCTCCCTCTCCAGCCCCTCCCCTGATTACAGGTAACTCTCCCTCTCCAGCCCCTCCCCTGATTACAGGTAACTCTCCCTCTCCAGCCCCTCCCCTGATTACAGTTAACTCTACCTCTGCACCTCCTCCCCTGATTACAGGTAACTCTCCCTCTCCAACTCCTCCCCTGATTACAGGTAATTCTCCCTCTCCAACCCCTCCCCTGATTACAGGTAACTCTCCCTCTCCAACTCCTCGTCTGATTTCAGGTAACTCTCCCGCTCCAACACCTCCCCTGATTACAGGTAACTCTCCATCTCTAGCCCCTCCCCTGATAACAGTGAACTTTCCCTCTCCAACTCAACCCCTGATTACAGGTAACTCTCCCTCTCCAGCCCTCCCCTGATTACTGGTAACTCTCCCTCTCCAAATCCTCCAGTGATTTCAGGTAACCTTCCCTCTCCAACTCCTCCCCTGATTACAGGTAACTCTCCCTCTCCAACTCCTCCCCTCATTTCAGGTAACTCTCCCTCTCCAGCCCCTCCCCTGATTGCAGGTAACTCTCCCTCTCCAGCCCCTCCCCTGATTACAGGTAACTCTCCCTTTCCATCCCCTCCCCTGATTACAGTAACTCTGCCTCTCCAACCCCTCCCTTGATTAGAGTTAACTCTCCCTTTCCAGCCCCTCCCCTGATTACAGGTAACTCTCCCTCTGCAACTCCTCCCCTGATTACAGGTAACTCTCCCCCTCAACCCATCCCCTGATTACAGTTAACTCTCCCTCTCCAACCCCTCCCCTGATTACAGGGAACTCTCCCTCTCCAACCATTCCCCTTATTACAGGTTACTCTCCCTTTCCAGCCCCACCACTGATTACAGATACCTCTCCCTCTCCAACTCCTCCCCTGATTACTGGTAACTCTCCCTCTCCAGCCCATCCCCTGATTATAGGTAACTCTCCCTCTCCAACCCCTCCCCTGATTACAGGTAACTCTCCCTCTCCAGCCCCTCCCCTGATTACAGGTAACTCTCCCTCTCCAGCCCCTCCCCTGATTACAGGTAACTCTCCCTCTCCAGCCCCTCCCCTGATTACAGGTAAACTTCCCCCTCCAACCCCTCCCCTGATTAGAGGTATCACTCCCTCTCCAACTCCTCCCCTGATTACTGGTAACCTTCCCCCTCCAACCCCTTCCCTGATTAAAGATAACTCTCCCTCTCCAGCCCATCCCCTGATTATAGGTAACTCTCCCTCTCCAACCCCGCCCCTGATTACAGGTAACTCTCCCTCTCCAGCCCCTCCCCTGATTACAGGTAACTCTCCCTCTCCAGTCCCTCCCCTGATTACAGGTAACACTCCCTCTCCAGCCCCTCCCCTGATTACAGGTAACACTCCCTCTCCAACTCCTCCCCTGATTACTGGTAACTGTCCCTCTCCAACTCCTCAACTGATTACAGGTAACTCTCCCTCTCCTTCTCCTCCCCTGATTACGGGTAACTGTCCCTCTCCAACTCCTCCACTGATTACAGTTAACTCTTCCTCTCCAACCCCGCCCCTGATTACAGGAAACACTCCCTCTCAAACTCCTCCCCTGATAACATGTAACTCTCCCTCACCAACTCCTCCCCGATTACAAGTAACTCTCCCTCTCCAGCCCCTCCCATGATTACAGGTAACTCTACCTCTCCAGGCCCTCCCATGATTACAGGTAACTCTCCCTCTCCAACTCCTTGTCTGATTACAGGTAACTCACCCTCTCCAACCCCTCCCCTGATTACAGGTAACTCTCCCTCTCCAGTCCCTCCCCTGATTACAGGTAACACTCCCTCTCCAGCCCCTCCCCTGATTACAGGTAACACTCCCTCTCCAACTCCTCCCCTGATTACTGGTAACTGTCCCTCTCCAACTCCTCCACTGATTACAGGTAACTCTCCCTCTCCTTCTCCTCCCCTGATTACGGGTAACTGTCCCTCTCCAACTCCTCCACTGATTACAGTTAACTCTCCCTCTCCAACCCCGCCCCTGATTACAGGAAACTCTCCCTCTCCAACTCCTCCCCTGATAACATGTAACTCTCCCTCACCAACTCCTCCCCGATTACAAGTAACTCTCCCTCTCCAGCCCCTCCCTTGATTCCAGGTAACTCTACCTCTCCAGGCCCTCCCATGATTACAGGTAACTCTCCCTCTCCAACTCCTTCTCTGATTACAGGTAACTCTCCCTCTCCAACCCCTCCCCTGATTACAGGTAACTCTCCCTCTCTTGCCCCTCCCCTGATTACAGTTAACAATCCCTCTCCAACTCCTCCCCTGATTAGAGGTAACTCTCCCTCTCCAGCCCCACCCCTGATTGCAGGTAACTCTCCCTCTCCAACTCTTCCCCTGATTACAGGAAACCTTCCCTCTCCAACCCCTCCCCTGATTTCAGGTAACCTTCCCTCTCCAGCCCCTCCCCTGAATACAGGTAACTCTCCCTCTCCAACTCCTCCCCTCATTACAGGTAACTCTCCCTCTCCAACTCCTCGTCTGATTACAGGTAACTCTCCCTCTCCAACCCCTCCCCTGATCACAGGTAACTCTCCCTCTCTAGCCCCTCCCCTGATAACAGTGAACTTTCCCTCTCCAACTCATCCCCTAATTACAGGTAACTCTCCCTCTCCAGCCCTCCCCTGATTACTGGTAACTCTCCCTCTCCAAATCCTCCCCTGATTAGAGGTACCCTTCCCTCTCCAACACTTCCCCTGATTACAGGTAACTCTCCCTCTCCAACTCCTCCCCTCACTACAGGTAACTCTCCCGCTCCAGCCCCTCCCCTGATTGCAGGTAACTCTCCCTCTCCAGCCCCTCCCCTGATTACAGGTGACTCTCCCTTTCCAGCCCCTCCCCTGATTACAGGTAACTCTCCCTCTCCAACTCCTCCCCTGATTACAGTAACTCTGCCTCTCCAACCCCGCCCTTGATTACAGTTAACTCTCCCTCTCCAGCCCCTCCCCTAATTACAGGTAAATCTCCCTCTCCAGCCCCTCCCCTGATTACAGGTAACTCTCCCTCTCCTACTCCTCCCCTGATTACGGGTAACTGTCCCTCTCCAACTCCTCCACTGATTATAGGTATCTCTCCCTCTCCAACCCCGCCCCTGATTACAGGAAACTCTCCCTCTCCAACTCCTCCCCTGATTACAGGTAGCTCTCCCTCACGAAGTCCTCCCCGATTACAAGTAACTCTCCCTCTCCAGCCCCTCCCATGATTACAGGTAACTCTCCCTCTCCAGGCCCTCCCATGATTACAGGTAACTCTCCCTCTCCAACCCCTCCCCTGATTACAGGTAACTCTCCCTCTCCAGCCCCTCCCCTGATTAGAGGTAACTCTCCCTCTCCAGCCCCTCCCCTGATTACAGGTAACTCTCCCTCTCCAACTCTTCCCCTGATTACAGGTAACGTTCCCTCACCAGCTCCTCCCCTGATTACAGGTAACTCTCCCTCTCTTGCCCCTCCCCTGATTACAGTTAACTTTCCCTCTCCAACTCCTCCCCTGATTACAGGTAACTCTCCCTCTCCAGCCCCTCCCCTGATTACAGGTAACTCTCCCTCTCCAGCCCCTCCCCTGATTACAGGTAACTCTCCCTCTCCAGCCCCTCCCCTGATTACAGTTAACTCTACCTCTGCACCTCCTCCCCTGATTACAGGTAACTCTCCCTCTCCAACTCCTCCCCTGATTACAGGTAATTCTCCCTCTCCAACCCCTCCCCTGATTACAGGTAACTCTCCCTCTCCAACTCCTCGTCTGATTTCAGGTAACTCTCCCGCTCCAACACCTCCCCTGATTACAGGTAACTCTCCATCTCTAGCCCCTCCCCTGATAACAGTGAACTTTCCCTCTCCAACTCAACCCCTGATTACAGGTAACTCTCCCTCTCCAGCCCTCCCCTGATTACTGGTAACTCTCCCTCTCCAAATCCTCCAGTGATTTCAGGTAACCTTCCCTCTCCAACTCCTCCCCTGATTACAGGTAACTCTCCCTCTCCAACTCCTCCCCTCATTTCAGGTAACTCTCCCTCTCCAGCCCCTCCCCTGATTGCAGGTAACTCTCCCTCTCCAGCCCCTCCCCTGATTACAGGTAACTCTCCCTTTCCATCCCCTCCCCTGATTACAGTAACTCTGCCTCTCCAACCCCTCCCTTGATTAGAGTTAACTCTCCATTTCCAGCCCCTCCCCTGATTACAGGTAACTCTCCCTCTGCAACTCCTCCCCTGATTACAGGTAACTCTCCCCCTCAACCCATCCCCTGATTACAGTTAACTCTCCCTCTCCAACCCCTCCCCTGATTACAGGGAACTCTCCCTCTCCAACCATTCCCCTTATTACAGGTTACTCTCCCTTTCCAGCCCCACCACTGATTACAGATACCTCTCCCTCTCCAACTCCTCCCCTGATTACTGGTAACTCTCCCTCTCCAGCCCATCCCCTGATTATAGGTAACTCTCCCTCTCCAACCCCTCCCCTGATTACAGGTAACTCTCCCTCTCCAGCCCCTCCCCTGATTACAGGTAACTCTCCCTCTCCAGCCCCTCCCCTGATTACAGGTAACTCTCCCTCTCCAGCCCCTCCCCTGATTACAGGTAAACTTCCCCCTCCAACCCCTCCCCTGATTAGAGGTATCACTCCCTCTCCAACTCCTCCCCTGATTACTGGTAACCTTCCCCCTCCAACCCCTTCCCTGATTAAAGATAACTCTCCCTCTCCAGCCCATCCCCTGATTATAGGTAACTCTCCCTCTCCAACCCCGCCCCTGATTACAGGTAACTCTCCCTCTCCAGCCCCTCCCCTGATTACAGGTAACTCTCCCTCTCCAGTCCCTCCCCTGATTACAGGTAACACTCCCTCTCCAGCCCCTCCCCTGATTACAGGTAACACTCCCTCTCCAACTCCTCCCCTGATTACTGGTAACTGTCCCTCTCCAACTCCTCAACTGATTACAGGTAACTCTCCCTCTCCTTCTCCTCCCCTGATTACGGGTAACTGTCCCTCTCCAACTCCTCCACTGATTACAGTTAACTCTTCCTCTCCAACCCCGCCCCTGATTACAGGAAACACTCCCTCTCAAACTCCTCCCCTGATAACATGTAACTCTCCCTCACCAACTCCTCCCCGATTACAAGTAACTCTCCCTCTCCAGCCCCTCCCATGATTACAGGTAACTCTACCTCTCCAGGCCCTCCCATGATTACAGGTAACTCTCCCTCTCCAACTCCTTGTCTGATTACAGGTAACTCACCCTCTCCAACCCCTCCCCTGATTACAGGTATCTCTCCCTCTCTTGCCCCTCCCCTGATTACAGTTAACTCTCCCTCTCCAACTCCTCCCCTGATTAGAGGTAACTCTCCCTCTCCAGCCCCACCCCTGATTGCAGGTAACTCTCCCTCTCCAACTCTTCCCCTGATTACAGGACACCTTCCCTCTCCAACCCCTCCCCTGATTTCAGGCAACCTTCCCTCTCCAGCCCCTCCCCTGATTACAGATAACTCTCCCTCTCCAACTCCTCCCCTCATTAGAGGTAACTCTCCCTCTCCAACTCCTCCTCTGATTACAGGTAACTCTCCCTCTCCAACCCCTCCCCTGATTACAGGTAACTCTCCCTCTCTAGCCCCTCCCCTGATAACAGTGAACTTTCCCTCTCCAACTCATCCCCTGATTAGAGGTAACTCTCCCTCTCCAACTCCTCCCCTCATTACAGGTAACTCTCCCGCTCCAGCCCCTCCCCTGATTGCAGGTAACTCTCCCTCTCCAGCCCCTCCCCTGATTACAGGTGACTCTCCCTTTCCAGCCCCTCCCCTGATTACAGGTAACTCTCCCTCTCCAACTCCTCCCCTGATTACAGTAACTCTGCCTCTCCAACCCCTCCCTTGATTACAGTTAAATCTCCCTCTCCAGCCCCTCCCCTGATTACAGGTATATCTCCCTCTCCAGTCCCTCCCCTGATTACAGGTAACTCTCCATCTCCTACTCCTCCCCTGATTACGGGTAACTGTCCCTCTTCAACTCCTCCACTGATTACAGGTAACTCTCCCTCTCCAAACCCGCCCCTGATTACAGGAAACTCTCCCTCTCCAACTCCTCCCCTGATTACAGGTAGCTCTCCCTCACGAACTCCTCCCCGATTACAAGTAACTCTCCCTCTCCAGCCCCTCCCATGATTACAGGTAACTCTCCCTCTCCAGGCCCTCCCATGATTACAGGTAACTCTCCCTCTCCAACCCCTCCCCTGATTACAGGTAACTCTCCCTCTCCAGCCCCTCCCCTGATTATAGGTAACTCTCCCTCTCTTGCCCCTCCCCTGATTACAGTTAACTCTCCCTCTCCAACTCCTCCCCTGATTAGAGGTAACTCTCCCTCTCCAGCCCCTCCCCTGATTACAGGTAACTCTCCCTCTCCAACTCTTCCCCTGATTACAGGTAACGTTCCCTCACCAACTCCTCCCCTGATTACAGGTAACTCTCCCTCTCTTGCCCCTCCCCTGATTTCAGATAACTCTCCCTCTCCAACTCCTCCCCTGATTACAGGTAACTCTCCCTCTCCAGCCCCTCCCCTGATGACAGGTAACTCTCCCTCTCCAGCCCCTCCCCTGATTACAGGTAACTCTCCCTCTCCAACTCCTCCCCTGATTACAGGTAACTCTCCCCCTCAACCCCTCCCCTGATTACAGTTAACTCTGCCTCTCCAACCCCTCCCTTGATTACAGTTAACTCTCCCTCTCCAGCCCCTCCCCTGATTACAGGTAACACTCCCTCTCCAACTCCTCCCCAGATTACTGGTAACCTTCCCCCTCCAACCCCTTCCCAGATTAAAGATAACTCTCCCTCTCCAGCCCCTCCCCTGATTACAGGTAACTCTCCCTCCCCAACTCCTCCCCTGATTACAGGTAATTCTCCCTCTCCAACCACTCCCCTGATTACAGGTAACTCTCCCTCTCTAGCCCCTCCCCTGATAACAGTGAACTTTCCCTCTCCAACTCATCCCCTGATTACAGGTAAGTCTCCCACTCCAGCCCTCCCCTGATTACTGGTAACTCTCCCTCTCCAACTCCTCCAGTGATTACAGGTAACCTTCCCTCTCCAACTCCTCCCCTGATTACATGTAGCTCTCCCTCACCAACTCCTCCCCGATTACAAGTAACCCTCCCTCTCCAGCCCCTACCATGATTACAGGTAACTCTACCTCTCCAGGCCCTCCCATGATTACAGGTAACTCTCCCTCTCCAACTCCTTCTCTGATTACAGGTAACTCTCCCTCTCCAACCCCTCCCCTTATTACAGGTAACTCACCCTCTCTTGCCCCTCCCCTGATTACAGTTAACTCTCCCTCACCAACTCCTCCCCTGATTAGAGGTAAATCTCCCTCTCCAGCCCCACCCATGAATGCAGGTAACTCTCCCTCTCCAACTCCTCCCCTGATTTCAGGTAACCTTCCCTCTCCAGCCCCTCCCCTGATTACAGTTAACTCTACCCCTGCACCTCCTCCCCTGATTACAGGTAACTCTCCCTCTCCAACTCCTCCCCTGATTACAGGTAATTCTCCCTCTCCAACCCCTCCCCTGATTACAGGTAACTCTCCCTCTCCAACTCCTCGTCTGATTTCAGGTAACTCTCCCGCTCCAACACCTCCCCTGATTACAGGTAACTCTCCATCTCTAGCCCCTCCCCTGATAACAGTGAACTTTCCCTCTCCAACTCAACCCCTGATTACAGGTAACTCTCCCTCTCCAGCCCTCCCCTGATTACTGGTAACTCTCCCTCTCCAAATCCTCCAGTGATTTCAGGTAACCTTCCCTCTCCAACTCCTCCCCTGATTACAGGTAACTCTCCCTCTCCAACTCCTCCCCTCATTTCAGGTAACTCTCCCTCTCCAGCCCCTCCCCTGATTGCAGGTAACTCTCCCTCTCCAGCCCCTCCCCTGATTACAGGTAACTCTCCCTTTCCATCCCCTCCCCTGATTACAGTAACTCTGCCTCTCCAACCCCTCCCTTGATTAGAGTTAACTCTCCCTTTCCAGCCCCTCCCCTGATTACAGGTAACTCTCCCTCTGCAACTCCTCCCCTGATTACAGGTAACTCTCCCCCTCAACCCATCCCCTGATTACAGTTAACTCTCCCTCTCCAACCCCTCCCCTGATTACAGGGAACTCTCCCTCTCCAACCATTCCCCTTATTACAGGTTACTCTCCCTTTCCAGCCCCACCACTGATTACAGATACCTCTCCCTCTCCAACTCCTCCCCTGATTACTGGTAACTCTCCCTCTCCAGCCCATCCCCTGATTATAGGTAACTCTCCCTCTCCAACCCCTCCCCTGATTACAGGTAACTCTCCCTCTCCAGCCCCTCCCCTGATTACAGGTAACTCTCCCTCTCCAGCCCCTCCCCTGATTACAGGTAACTCTCCCTCTCCAGCCCCTCCCCTGATTACAGGTAAACTTCCCCCTCCAACCCCTCCCCTGATTAGAGGTATCACTCCCTCTCCAACTCCTCCCCTGATTACTGGTAACCTTCCCCCTCCAACCCCTTCCCTGATTAAAGATAACTCTCCCTCTCCAGCCCATCCCCTGATTATAGGTAACTCTCCCTCTCCAACCCCGCCCCTGATTACAGGTAACTCTCCCTCTCCAGCCCCTCCCCTGATTACAGGTAACTCTCCCTCTCCAGTCCCTCCCCTGATTACAGGTAACACTCCCTCTCCAGCCCCTCCCCTGATTACAGGTAACACTCCCTCTCCAACTCCTCCCCTGATTACTGGTAACTGTCCCTCTCCAACTCCTCCACTGATTACAGGTAACTCTCCCTCTCCTTCTCCTCCCCTGATTACGGGTAACTGTCCCTCTCCAACTCCTCCACTGATTACAGTTAACTCTCCCTCTCCAACCCCGCCCCTGATTACAGGAAACTCTCCCGCTCCAACTCCTCCCCTGATAACATGTAACTCTCCCTCACCAACTCCTCCCCGATTACAAGTAACTCTCCCTCTCCAGCCCCTCCCTTGATTCCAGGTAACTCTACCTCTCCAGGCCCTCCCATGATTACAGGTAACTCTCCCTCTCCAACTCCTTCTCTGATTACAGGTAACTCTCCCTCTCCAACCCCTCCCCTGATTACAGGTAACTCTCCCTCTCTTGCCCCTCCCCTGATTACAGTTAACAATCCCTCTCCAACTCCTCCCCTGATTAGAGGTAACTCTCCCTCTCCAGCCCCACCCCTGATTGCAGGTAACTCTCCCTCTCCAACTCTTCCCCTGATTACAGGAAACCTTCCCTCTCCAACCCCTCCCCTGATTTCAGGTAACCTTCCCTCTCCAGCCCCTCCCCTGAATACAGGTAACTCTCCCTCTCCAACTCCTCCCCTCATTACAGGTAACTCTCCCTCTCCAACTCCTCGTCTGATTACAGGTAACTCTCCCTCTCCAACCCCTCCCCTGATCACAGGTAACTCTCCCTCTCTAGCCCCTCCCCTGATAACAGTGAACTTTCCCTCTCCAACTCATCCCCTAATTACAGGTAACTCTCCCTCTCCAGCCCTCCCCTGATTACTGGTAACTCTCCCTCTCCAAATCCTCCCCTGATTAGAGGTACCCTTCCCTCTCCAACACTTCCCCTGATTACAGGTAACTCTCCCTCTCCAACTCCTCCCCTCACTACAGGTAACTCTCCCGCTCCAGCCCCTCCCCTGATTGCAGGTAACTCTCCCTCTCCAGCCCCTCCCCTGATTACAGGTGACTCTCCCTTTCCAGCCCCTCCCCTGATTACAGGTAACTCTCCCTCTCCAACTCCTCCCCTGATTACAGTAACTCTGCCTCTCCAACCCCGCCCTTGATTACAGTTAACTCTCCCTCTCCAGCCCCTCCCCTAATTACAGGTAAATCTCCCTCTCCAGCCCCTCCCCTGATTACAGGTAACTCTCCCTCTCCTACTCCTCCCCTGATTACGGGTAACTGTCCCTCTCCAACTCCTCCACTGATTATAGGTATCTCTCCCTCTCCAACCCCGCCCCTGATTACAGGAAACTCTCCCTCTCCAACTCCTCCCCTGATTACAGGTAGCTCTCCCTCACGAAGTCCTCCCCGATTACAAGTAACTCTCCCTCTCCAGCCCCTCCCATGATTACAGGTAACTCTCCCTCTCCAGGCCCTCCCATGATTACAGGTAACTCTCCCTCTCCAACCCCTCCCCTGATTACAGGTAACTCTCCCTCTCCAGCCCCTCCCCTGATTAGAGGTAACTCTCCCTCTCCAGCCCCTCCCCTGATTACAGGTAACTCTCCCTCTCCAACTCTTCCCCTGATTACAGGTAACGTTCCCTCACCAGCTCCTCCCCTGATTACAGGTAACTCTCCCTCTCTTGCCCCTCCCCTGATTACAGTTAACTTTCCCTCTCCAACTCCTCCCCTGATTACAGGTAACTCTCCCTCTCCAGCCCCTCCCCTGATTACAGGTAACTCTCCCTCTCCAGCCCCTCCCCTGATTACAGGTAACTCTCCCTCTCCAACTCCTCCCCTGATTACAGGTATCTCTTGCTCTCCAACCCCTTCCCTGATTACAGGTAACTCTCCCTCTCCAGCCTGTCCTCTGATTACAGGTATCTCTCCGTTTCCAACTCCTCCCCTGATTACAGGTAAGTCTCCCTCTCCAACTCCTGCTCTGATTACAGGTAACTCTCCCTCTCCAACCCCTCCCCTGATTACAGGTAACTCTCCCTCTCTTGCCCCTCCCCTGATTACAGTTATCTCTCCCTCTCCAACTCCTCCCCTGATTACAGGTAACTTTCCGTCTCCAGCCCCTCCCCTGATTACAGGTAACTCTCCCTCTCCAACTCTTCCCCTGATTACAATAACCTTCCGTCTCCAACTTCCCCCTGATTACAGGTAACTCTCCCTCTCCAACTCCTCCCCTCATACCAGGTAACTCTCCATCTGCAGCCCCTCCCCTGATTACAGGTAACTCTCCCTCTCCAACTCCTCCCCTGATTACAGGTAAGCTTCCGCCTCCAACCCATCCCCTGATTACAGGTAACTCTCCCTCTCCAGCCCCTCCCCTGATTACAGGTAACTCTCCCTCTCCAACTCCTCCCCTGATTACAGGTAACTCTCCCTCTCCAACTCCTCCACTGATTACAGGTAACTCTCCCTCTCCAACCCCTCCCCTGATTACAGGAAACTCTCCCTCTTCATCTCCTCCCCTGATTACAGGTAGCTCTCCCTCTCCAACCCCTCCCCTTATTACAGGTTACTCTCCCTTTCCAGCCCCACCACTGATTACAGGTAATTCTCCCTCTCCATCTCCTCCCCTGATTACTGGTAACTCTCCCTCTCCAGCCCATCCCCTGATTATAGGTAACTCTCCCTCTCCAACCCCTCCCCTGATTAGAGGTAACTCTCCCTCTCCAGCCCCTCCCCTGATTACAGGTAACTCTCCCTCTCCAGCCCCTCCCCTGATTACAGGTAACTCTCCTTCTCCAGCCCCTCCCCTGATTACAGGTAAACTTCATCCTCCAACCCCTCCCCTGATTAGAGGTAACACTCCCTCTCCAACTACTCCCCTGATTAATGGTAACCTTCCCCCTCCAACCCCTTCCCTGATTAAAGATTACTCTCCCTCTCCAGCCCATCCCCTGATTAGAGGTAACTCTCCCTCTCCAGCCCCTCCCCTGATTACAGGTAACTCTCCCTCTCCAACTCTTCCCCTGATTACAGGTAACGTTCCCTCACCAACTCCTCCCCTGATTACAGGTAACTCTCCCTCTCTTGCCCCTCCCCTGATTACAGTTAACTCTCCCTCTCCAACTCCTCCCCTGATTACAGGTAACTCTCCCTCTCCAGCCCCTCCCCTGCTGACAGGTAACTCTGCCTCTCCAGCCCCTCCCCTGATTACAGGTAACTCTCCCTCTCCAGCCTGTCCTCTGATTACAGGTATCTCTCCGTCTCCAACTCTTCCCCTGATTAGAGGTAAGTCTCCCTCTCCAACTCCTGCTCTGATTACAGGTAACTCTCCCTCTCCAACCCCTCCCCTGATTACAGGTAACTCTCCCTCTCTTGCCCCTCCCCTGATTACAGTTATCTCTCCCTCTCCAACTCCTCCCCTGATTACAGGTAACTTTCCGTCACCAGCCCCTCCCCTGATTACAGGTAACTCTCCCTCTCCAACTCTTCCCCTGATTAGAATAACCTTCCGTCTCCAACTTCCCCCTGATTACAGGTAACTCTCCCTCTCCAACTCCTCCCCTCATTACAGGTAACTCTCCATCTGCAGCCCCTCCCCTGATTACAGGTAACTCTCCCTCTCCAACTCCTCCCCTGATTACAGGTAAGCTTCCGCCTCCAACCCCTCCCCTGATTACAGGTAACTCTCCCTCTCCAGCCCCTCCCCTGATTACAGGTAACTCTCCCTCTCCAACTCCTCCCCTGATTACAGGTAACTCTCCCTCTCCAACTCCTCCACTGATTACAGGTAACTCTCCCTCTCCATCCCCGCCCCTGATTACAGGAAACTCTCCCTCTTCATCTCCTCCCCTGATTACAGGTAGCTCTCCCTCTCCAACCCCTCCCCTTATTACAGATTACTCTCCCTTTCCAGCCCCACCACTGATTACAGGTAATTCTCCCTCTCCATCTCCTCCCCTGATTACTGGTAACTCTCCCTCTCCAGCCCATCCCCTGATTATAGGTAACTCTCCCTCTCCAACACCTCCCCTGATTAGAGGTAACTCTCCCTCTCCAGCCCCTCCCCTGATTACAGGTAACTCTCCCTCTCCAGCCCCTCCCCTGATTACAGGTAACTCTCCCTCTCCAGCCCCTCCCCTGATTACAGGTAAACTTCCCCCTCCAACCCCTCCCCTGATTAGAGGTAACACTCCCTCTCCAACTCCTCCCCTGATTACTGGTAACCTTCCCCCTCCAACCCCTTCCCTGATTAAAGATAACTCTCCCTCTCCAGCCCATCCCCTGATTATAGGTAACTCTCCCTCTCCAACCCCGCCCCTGATTAGAGGTAACTCTCCCTCTCCAGCCCCTCCCCTGATTACAGGTAACTCTCCCTCTCCAGCCCCTCCCCTGATTACAGGTAACTCTCCCTCTCCAACTCCTCCCCTGATTACAGGTAACTCTCCCTCTCCAACTCCTCCACTGATTTGAGGTAACTCTCCCTCTCCAACCCCGCCCCTGATTACAGGAAACTCTCCCTATCCATCTCCTCCTCTGATTACAGGTAGCTCTCCCTCACCAACTCCTCCCCGATTATAAGTAGCCCTCCCTCTCCAGCCCCTCCCAAGATTATAGGTAACTCTCCCTCTCCAGCCCCTCCCATGATAACAGGTAACTCTCCCTCTCCAGCCCCTCCCCTGATTACAGATAACTCTCCCTCTCCAGCCACGCCTCTGATTACAGGTAACACTCCCTCTCCAACTCCTCCACTGATTACAGGTAACTCTCCCTCTCCAACTCCGCCCCCGATTACAGGTAACTCTCCCTCGCCAGCCCATCCCCTGATGATAGGTAACTCTCCCTCTCCAACCCCTCCCCTGATTACAGGTAACTCTCCCTCTCCAGCCCCTCCCCTGATTACAGGTAACTCTCCCTCTCCAGCCCCTCCCCTGATTACAGGTAACTCTCCCTCTCCAGCCCCTCCCCTGATTACAGGTAAACTTCCCCCTCCAACCCCTCCCCTGATTAGAGGTATCACTCCCTCTCCAACTCCTCCCCTGATTACTGGTAACCTTCCCCCTCCAACCCCTTCCCTGATTAAAGATAACTCTCCCTCTCCAGCCCATCCCCTGATTATAGGTAACTCTCCCTCTCCAACCCCGCCCCTGATTACAGGTAACTCTCCCTCTCCAGCCCCTCCCCTGATTACAGGTAACTCTCCCTCTCCAGTCCCTCCCCTGATTACAGGTAACTCTCCCTCTCCAGCCCCTCCCCTGATTACAGGTAACACTCCCTCTCCAACTCCTCCCCTGATTACTGGTAACTGTCCCTCTCCAACTCCTCCACTGATTACAGGTAACTCTCCCTCTCCTTCTCCTCCCCTGATTACGGGTAACTGTCCCTCTCCAACTCCTCCACTGATTACAGTTAACTCTCCCTCTCCAACCCCGCCCCTGATTACAGGAAACTCTCCCTCTCCAACTCCTCCCCTGATAACATGTAGCTCTCCCTCACCAACTCCTCCCCGATTACAAGTAACTCTCCCTCTCCAGCCCCTCCCTTGATTCCAGGTAACTCTACCTCTCCAGGCCCTCCCATGATTACAGGTAACTCTCCCTCTCCAACTCCTTCTCTGATTACAGGTAACTCTCCCTCTCCAACCCCTCCCCTGATTACAGGTAACTCTCCCTCTCCAGCCCCTCCCCTGATTACAGGTAACTCTCCCTCTCCAGCCCCTCCCCTGATTACAGGTAACTCTCCCTCTCCAGCCCCTCCCCTGATTACAGGTAAACTTCCCCCTCCAACCCCTCTCCTGATTAGAGGTATCACTCCCTCTCCAACTCCTCCCCTGATTACTGGTAACCTTCCCCCTCCAACCCCTTCCCTGATTAAAGATAACTCTCCCTCTCCAGCCCATCCCCTGATTATAGGTAACTCTCCCTCTCCAACCCCGCCCCTGATTACAGGTAACTCTCCCTCTCCAGCCCCTCCCCTGATTACAGGTAACTCTCCCTCTCCAGTCCCTCCCCTGATTACAGGTAACTCTCCCTCTCCAGCCCCTCCCCTGATTACAGGTAACACTCCCTCTCCAACTCCTCCCCTGATTACTGGTAACTGTCCCTCTCCAACTCCTCCACTGATTACAGGTAACTCTCCCTCTCCTTCTCCTCCCCTGATTACGGGTAACTGTCCCTCTCCAACTCCTCCACTGATTACAGTTAACTCTCCCTCTCCAACCCCGCCCCTGATTACAGGAAACTCTCCCTCTCCAACTCCTCCCCTGATAACATGTAGCTCTCCCTCACCAACTCCTCCCCGATTACAAGTAACTCTCCCTCTCCAGCCCCTCCCTTGATTCCAGGTAACTCTACCTCTCCAGGCCCTCCCATGATTACAGGTAACTCTCCCTCTCCAACTCCTTCTCTGATTACAGGTAACTCTCCCTCTCCAACCCCTCCCCTGATTACAGGTAACTCTCCCTCTCTTGCCCCTCCCCTGATTACAGTTAACAATCCCTCTCCAACTCCTCCCCTGATTAGAGGTAACTCTCCCTCTCCAGCCCCACCCCTGATTGCAGGTAACTCTCCCTCTCCAACTCTTCCCCTGATTACAGGAAACCTTCCCTCTCCATCCCCTCCCCTGATTTCAGGTAACCTTCCCTCTGCAGCCCCTCCGCTGAATACAGGTAACTCTCCCTCTCCAACTCCTCCCCTCATTACAGGTAACTCTCCCTCTCCAACTCCTCCTCTGATTACAGGTAACTCTCCCTCTCCAACCCCTCCCCTGATCACAGGTAACTCTCCCTCTCTAGCCCCTCCCCTGATAACAGTGAACTTTCCCTCTCCAACTCATCCCCTAATTACAGGTAACTCTCCCTCTCCAGCCCTCCCCTGATTACTGGTAACTCTCCCTCTCCAAATCCTCCCCTGATTACAGGTACCCTTCCCTCTCCAACACCTCCCCTGATTACAGGTAACTCTCCCTCTCCAACTCCTCCCCTCACTACAGGTAACTCTCCCGCTCCAGCCCCTCCCCTGATTGCAGGTAACTCTCCCTCTCCAGCCCCTCCCCTGATTACAGGTGACTCTCCCTTTCCAGCCCCTCCCCTGATTACAGGTAACTCTCCCTCTCCAACTCCTCCCCTGATTACAGTAACTCTGCCTCTCCAACCCCGCCCTTGATTACAGTTAACTCTCCCTCTCCAGCCCCTCCCCTAATTACAGGTAAATCTCCCTCTCCAGCCCCTCCCCTGATTACAGGTAACTCTCCCTCTCCTACTCCTCCCCTGATTACGGGTAACTGTCCCTCTCCAACTCCTCCACTTATTATAGGTATCTCTCCCTCTCCAACCCCGCCCCTGATTACAGGAAACTCTCCCTCTCCAACTCCTCCCCTGTTTACAGGTAACTCTCCCTCTCCAGCCCCTCCCCTGATTACAGGTAACTCTCCATCTCCACTCCCTCCCCTGATTACAGGTAACTCTCCCTGTCCAGCCCCTCTCCTGATTACAGGTAACTGTCCTTCTCCAACCCCTCCCCTGATTACAGGTAACTCTCCCTCTCCAACTCCTCCTCTTATTACAGGTAACTCTCCCTCTCCAACCACTCCCCTGATTACAGGTAACTCTCCAACTCTAGCCCCTCCCCTGATAACAGTGAACTTTCCCTCTCCAACTCATCCCCTGATTACAGGTAACTCTCCCTCTCCAGCCCTCCCCTGATTACTGGTAACTCTCCCTCTCCAAATCCTCCAGTGATTACAGTTAACCTTCCCTCTCCTACTCCTCCCCTGATTACAGGTAACTCTCCCTCTCCAACTCCTCCCCTCATTACAGGTAACTCTCCCTCTCCAGCCCCTCCCCTGATTACAGGTAACTCTCCCTCTCCAGCCCCTCCCCTGATTACAGGTAACTCTCCCTTTCCTTCCCCTCCCCTGATTACAGTAACTCTGCCTCTCCAACCCCTCCCTTGATTACAGGGTACTCTCCCTTTCCAGCCCCTCCACTGATTACAGGTAACTCTCCCTCTCCAACTCCTCCCCTGATTACTGGTAACTCTCCCTCTCCAGCCCATCCCCTGATTATAGGTAACTCTCCCTCTCCAACCCCTCCCCTGATTACAGGTAACTCTCCCTCTCCAGCCCCTCCCCTGATTACAGGTAACTCTCCCTCTCCAGCCCCTCCCCTGATTACAGGTAACTCTCCCTCTCCAGCCCCTCCCCTGATTACAGGTAAACTTCCCCCTCCAACCCCTCCCCTGATTAGAGGTAACACTCCCTCTCCAACTCCTCCCCTGATTACTGGGAACCTTCCCCCTCCAACCCCTTCCCTGATTAAAGATAACTATCCCTCTCCAGCCCATCCCCTGATTATAGGTAACTCTCCCTCTCCAACCCCTCCCCTGATTACAGGTAACTCACCATCTCCAGCCCCTCCCCTGATTACAGGTAACTCTCCCTCTCCAGCCCCTCCCCTGATTACAGGTAAGTCTCCCTCTCCAGCCCCTCCCCTGATTACAGGTAACACTCCCTCTCCAACTCCTCCCCTGATTACTGGTAACTGTCCCTCTCCAACTCCTCCACTGATTACAGGTAACTCTCCCTCTCCTTCTCCTCCCCTGATAACGGGTAACTGTCCCTCTCCAACTCCTCCACTGATTACAGTTAACTCTGCCTCTCCAACCCCGCCCCTGATTACAGGAAACTCTCCCTCTCCAACTCCTCCCCTGATTACATGTAACTCTCCCTCACCAACTCCTCCCCGATTACAAGTAACTCTCCCTCTCCAGCCCCTCCCATGATTACAGGTAACGCTACCTCTCCAGGCCCTCCCATGATTACAGGTAACTCTCCCTCTCCAACTCCTTCTCTGATTACAGGTAAGTCTCCCTCTCCAGCCCCACCCCTGATTGCAGGTAACTCTCCCTCTCCAACTCTTCCCCTGATTACAGGAAACCTTCCCTCTCCAACCCCTCCCCTGATTTCAGGTAACCTTCCCTCTCCAGCCACTCCCCTGATTACAGGAAACTCTACCTCTCCTTCTCCTCCCCTGATTACGGGTAATTCTCCCTCTCCAACACCTCCCCTGATTACAGGTAACTCTCCCTCTCCAAATCCTCCTCTGATTACAGGGAACTCTCCCTCTCCAAACCCCCCCCTGATTACAGGTAACTCTCCCTCTATAGCCCCTCCCCTGATAACAGTGAACTTTCCCTCTCCAACTCATCCCCTGAATAGAGGTAACTCTCCCTCTCCAGCCCTCCCCTGATTACTGGTAACTCTCGCTCTCCAACTCCTCCCCTGATTACAGGTAACTCTCCCTCTCCAACTCCTCCCCTCATTACAGGTAACTCTCCCGCTCCAGCCCCTCCCCTGATTACAGGTAACTCTCCCTTTCGAACCCCTCCCCTGATTACAGTAACTCTGCCTCTCCAACCCCTCCCTTGATTACAGTTAACTCTCCCTCTCCAGCCCCTCCCCTGATTACAGGTAACTCTCCCTCTCCAACTCCTCCCCTGATTACAGGGAACTCTCCCTCTCCAACCCCTCCCCTTATTACAGGTTTTCTCCCTTTCCAGCCCCTCCACTGATTACAGGTAACACTCCCTCTCCAACTCCTCCCCTGATTACTGGTAACTGTCCCTCTCCAACTCCTCCACTGATTACAGGTAACTCTCCCTCTCCTTCTCCTCCCCTGACTACGGGTAACTGTCCCTCTCCAACTCCTCCACTGATTACAGTTAACTCTCCCTCTCCAACCCCGCCCCTGATTACAGGAAACTCTCCCTCTCCAACTCCTCCCCTGATTACATGTAACTCTCCCTCACCAACTCCTCCCCGATTACAAGTAACTCTCCCTCTCCAGCCCCTCCCATGATTACAGGTAACGCTACCTCTCCAGGCCCTCCCATGATTACAGGTAACTCTCCCTCTCCAACTCTTCTCTGATTACAGGTAACTCTCCCTCTCCAACCCCTCCCCTGATTACAGGTAACTCTCCCTCTGATGCCCCTCCCCTGATAACAGTTAACTCTCCCTCTCCAACTCCTCCCCTGATTAGAGGTAACTCTCCCTCTCCAGCCCCACCCCTGATTACAGGTAACTCTCCCTCTCCAACTCTTCCCCTGATTACAGGTAACGTTCCCTCATCAACTCCTCCCCTGATTACTGGTAACTATCCCTCTCCAGCCCATCCCCTGATTATAGGTAACTCTCCCTCTCCAACCCCTCCCATGATTACAGGTTACTCTCCCTCTCCAGCCCCTCCCCTGATTACAGGTAACTCTCCCTCTCCAGCCCCTCCCCTGATTACAGGTAACACTCCCTCTCCAGCCCCTCCCCTGATTACAGGTAAACTTCCCCCTCCAAACCCTCCCCTGATTTGAGGTAACACTCCCTCTCCAACTCCTCCCCTGATTACTGGTACCCTTCCCCCTCCAACACCTTCCCTGATTAAAGATAACTATCCCTCTCCAGCCCATCCCCTGATTATAGGTAACTCTCCCTCTCCAACCCCTCCCCTGATTACAGGTAACTCTCCCTCTCCAAGCCCCTCCCCTGATTACAGGTAACTGTCCCTCTCCAGCCCCTCCCCTGATTACAGGTAACTGTCCCTCTCCAACTCCTCCACTGATTACAGGTAACTCTCCCTCTCCTTCTCCTCCCCTGATTACGGGTAACTGTCCCTCTCCAACTCCTCCACTGATTACAGTTAACTCTCCCTCTCCAACTCCGCCCCTGATTACAGGAAACTCTCCCTCTCCAACTCCTCCCCTGATTACATGTAACTCTCCCTCACCAACTCCTCCCCGATTACAAGTAACTCTCCCTCTCCAGCCCCTCCCATGATTACAGGTAACGCTACTTCTCCAGGCCCTCCCATGATTACAGGTAACTCTCCCTCTCCAACTCCTTCTCTGATTACAGGTAACTCTCCCTCTCCAACCCCTCCCCTGATTTCAGGTAACCTTCCCTCTCCAGCCACTCCCCTGATTACAGGTAACTCTCCCTCTCCTTCTCCTCCCCTGATTACGGGTAATTCTCCCTCTCCAACACCTCCCCTGATTACAGGTAACTCTCCCTCTCCAAATCCTCCTCTGATTACAGGTAACTCTCCCTCTCCAAACCCCCCCCTGATTACAGGTTACTCTCCCTCTATAGCCCCTCCCCTGATAACAGTGAACTTTCCCTCTCCAACTCATCCCCTGAATAGAGGTAACTCTCCCTCTCCAGCCCTCCCCTGATTACTGGTAACTCTCCCTCTCCAAATCCTCCCCTGATTACAGGTACCCTTCCCTCTCCAACTCCTCCCCTGATTACAGGTAACTCTCCCTCTCCAACTCCTCCCCTCATTACAAGTAACTCTCCCGCTCCAGCCCCTCCCCTGATTGCAGGTAACTCTCCCTCTCCAGCCCCTCCCCTGATTACAGGTAAATCTCCCTTTCGAACCCCTCCCCTGATTACAGTAACTCTGCCTCTCCAACCCCTCCCTTGATTATAGTTAACTCTCCCTCTCCAGCCACTCCCCTGATAACAGGTAACTCTCCCTCTCCAACTCCTCCCCTGATTACAGGGAACTCTCCCTCTCCAACCCCTCCCCTTATTACAGGTTTTCTCCCTTTCCAGCCCCTCCACTGATAACAGGTTACTCTCCCTCTCCAACTCATCCCCTGATTACAGGTAACTCTCCCTCTCCAGCCCCTTCCCTGGTTACAGGTAACTCTCCCTCTCCAGCCCCTCCCCTGATTACAGGTAACCTACCCCCTCCAACCCCTCCCCTGATTAGAGGTAACACTCCCTCTCCAACTCCTCCCCTGATTACTGGTAACCTTCCCACTCCAACCCCTTCCCTGATTAAAGATAACTCTCCCTCTCCAGCCCCTCCCCTGATTACTGGTAACTCTCCATCTCCAACTCCTCCCCTGATTAGAGGTATCTCTCCCTCTCCAACCCCTCCCCTGATTACAGGTAACACTCCCTCTCCAGCCACTCCCCTGATTACAGGTAACTCTCCCTCTCCTACTCCTCCCCTGATTACGGGTAACTGTCCCTCTCCAACTCCTCCACTGATTACAGGTAACTCTCCCTCTCCAACCTCGCCCCTGATTACAGGAAACTCTCCCTCTCCAACTCCTCCCCTGATTACAGGTAGCTCTCCCTCACGAACTCCTCCCCGATTACAAGTAACTCTACCTCTCCAGCCACTCCCATGATTACATGTAACTCTCCCTCACCAACTCCTCCCCGATTACTTGTAACTCTCTCTCTCCAGCCCCTCCCATGATTACAGGTAACGCTACCTCTCCAGGCCCTCCCATGATTACAGGTAACTCTCCCTCTCCAACTCCTTCTCTGATTACAGGTAACTCTCCCTCTCCAACCCCTCCCCTGATTACAGGTAACTCTCCCTCTCTTGCCCCTCCCCTGATTACAGTTAACTCTCCCTCTCCAACTCCTCCCCTGATTAGAGGTAACTCTCCCTCTCCAGCCCCACCCCTGATTGCAGGTAACTCTCCCTCTCCAACTCTTCCCCTGATTACAGGACACCTTCCCTCTCCAACCCCTCCCCTGATTTCAGGTAACCTTCCCTCTCCAGGCACTCCCCTGATTACAGGTAACTCTCCCTCTCCTTCTCCTCCCCTGATTACGGGTAATTCTCCCTCTCCAACACCTCCCCTGATTACAGGTAACTCTCCCTCTCCAAATCCTCCTCGGACTACAGTTAACTCTCCCTCTCCACACCCCCCCCCCCCTGATTACAGGTAACTCTCCCTCTATAGCACCTCCCCTGATAACAGTGAACTTTCCCTCTCCAACTCATCCCCTGAATATAGGTAACTCTCCCTCTCCAGCCCTCCCCTGATTACTGGTAACTCTCCCTCTCCAAATCCTCCCCTGATTACAGGTACCCTTCCCTCTCCAACTCCTCCCCTGATTACAGGTAACTCTCCCTCTCCAACTCCTCCCCTCATTACAGGTAACTCTCCCGCTCCAGCCCCTCCCCTGATTCCAGGTAACTCGCCCTCTCCAGCCCCTCCCCTGATTACAGGTAACTCTCCCTTTCCAACCCCTCCCCTGATTACAGTAACTCTGCCTCTCCAACCCCTCCCTTGATTACAGTTAACTCTTCCTCTCCAGCCCCTCCCCTGATTACAGGTAACTCTCCCTCTCCAACTCCTCCCCTGATTACAGGGAACTCTCCCTCTCCAACCCCTCCCCTTATTACAGGTTTTCTCCCTTTCCAGCCCCTCCACTGATTACAGGTTACTCTCCCTCTCCAACTCATCCCCTGATTACTGGTAACTCTCCCTCTCCAGCCCATCCCCTGCTTATAGGGAACTCTCCCTCTCCAACCCCTCCCCTGATTACAGGTAACTCTCCCTCTCCAGCCCCTCCCCTGATTACTGGTAACTCTCCCTCTCCAGCCCATCCCCTGCTTATAGGTAACTCTCCCTCTCCAACCCCTCCCCTGATTACTGGTAACCTTCCCACTCCAACCCCTTCCTGATTAAAGATAACTCTCCCTCTCCAGCCCCTCCCCTGATTACTGGTAACTCTCCATCACCAACTCCTCCCCTGATTAGAGGTATCTCTCCCTCACCAACCACTCCCCTGATTACAGGTAACTCTCCCTCTCCAGCCCCTCCCCTGATTACAGGTAACTCTCCCTCTCCTACTCTTCCCCTGATTACGGGTAACTGTCCCTCTCCAACTCCTCCACTGATTACAGGTAACTCTCCCTCTCCAACCCCGCCCCTGATTACAGGAAACTCTCCCTCTCCAACTCCTCCCCTGATTAGAGGTAGCTCTCCCTCACGAACTCCTCCCCGATTACAAGTAACTCTATCTCTCCAGCCACTCCCATGATTACAGGTAACTCACCCTCTCCAGGACCTCCCATGATTACAGGTAACTCACCCTCTCCAACCCCTCCCCTGATTACAGGTAACTCTCCCTCTCCAGCCCCTCCCCTGATTACAGGTAACTCTCCCTCTCCAACTCCTTCTCTGATTACAGGTAACTCTCCCTCTCCAACCACCCCCATGATTACAGGTAACTCTCCCTCTCTTGCCCCTCCCCTGATAACAGTTAACTCTCCCTCTCCAACTCCTCCCCTGATTAGAGGTAACTCTCCCTCTCCAGCCGCTCCCCCGATTACAGGTAACCTCCCTCTCCAACTCTTCCCCTGATTACAGGTAACGTTCCCTCATCAACTCCTCCCCTGATTACTGGTAACTATCCCTCTCCAGCCCATCCCCTGGTTATAGGTAACTCTCCCTCTCCAACCCCTCCCCTGATTACAGGTAACTCTCCCTCTCCAGCCCCTCCCCTGATTACAGGTAACTCTCCCTCTCCAGCCCCTCCCCTGATTACAGGTAACTCTCCCTCTCCAGCCCCTCCCCTGATTACAGGTAAACTTCCCCCTCCAAACCCTCCCCTGATTAGAGGTAACACTCCCTCTCCAACTCCTCCCCTGATTACTGGTAACCTTCCCCCTCCAACCCCTTCCCTGATTAAAGATAACTATCCCTCTCCAGCCCATCCACTGATTATAGGTAACTCTCCCTCTCCAACCCCTCCCCTGATTACAGGTAACTCTCCCTCTCCAAGCACCTCCCCTGATTACAGGTAACTGTCCCTCTCCAGCCCCTCCCCTGATTACAGGTAACTGTCCCTCGCCAACTCCTCCACTGATTACAGGTAACTCTCCCTCTCCTTCTCCTCCCCTGATTACGGGTAACTGTCCCTCTCCAACTCCTCCACTGATTACAGTTAACTCTCCCTCTCCAACCCCGCCCCTGATTACAGGAAACTCTCCCTCTCCAACTCCTCCCCTGATTACATGTAACTCTCCCTCACCAACTCCTCCCCGATTACAAGTAACTCTCCCTCTCCAGCCCCTCCCATGATTACAGGTAACGCTACTTCTCCAGGCCCTCCCATGATTACAGGTAACTCTCCCTCTCCAACTCCTTCTCTGATTACAGGTAACTCTCCCTCTCCAACCCCTCCCCTGATTACAGGTAACTCTCCCTCTCTTGCCCCTCCCCTGATTATAGTTAACTCTCCCTCTCCAACTCCTCCCCTGATTAGAGGTAACTCTCCCTCTCCAGCCAAACCCCTGATTGCAGGTCACACTCCCTCTCCAACTCTTCCCCTGATTACAGGACAGCTTCCCTCTCCAACCCCTCCCCTGATTTCAGCTAACCTTCCCTCTCCTGCCCCTCCCCTGATTACAGGTAACTCTCCCTCTCCTTCTCCTCCCCTGATTACAGGTAATTCTCCCTCTCCAACCCCTCCCCTGATTACAGGTAACTCTCCCTCTCCAACTCCTCCTCTGATTACAGGTAACTCTCCCTCTCCAACCCCTCCCCTGATTACAGGTAACTCTCCCTCTATAGCCCCTCCCCTGATAACAGTGAACTTTCCCTCTCCAACTCATCCCCTGAATAGAGGTAACTCTCCCTCTCCAGCCCTCCCCTGATTACTGGTAACTCTCCCTCTCCAAATCCTCCCCTGATTACAGGTACCCTTCCCTCTCCAACTCCTCCCCTGATTAAAGGTAACTCTCCGTCTCCAACTCCTCCCCTCATTACAGGTAACTCTTCCGCTCCAGCCCCTCCCCTGATTGCAGGTAACTCTCCCTCTCCAGACCCTCCCCTGATTACAGGTAACTCTCCCTTTCCAGCCCCTCCCCTGATTACAGTAACGCTGCCTCTCCAACCCCTCCCTTGATTACAGTTAACTCTCCTTCTCCAGCCCCTCCCCTGATTACAGGTAACTCTCCCTCTCCAACTCCTCCCCTGATTACAGGGAACTCTCCCTCTCCAACCCCTCCTCTTATTACAGGTTACTCTCCCTCTCCAACTCATCCCCTGATTACTGGTAACTCTCCCTCTCCAGCCCATCCCCTGCTTATAGGTAACTCTCCCTCTCCAACCCCTCCCCTGATTACAGGTATCTCTCCCTCTCCAGCCCCTCCCCTGATTGCAGGTAACTCTCCCTCTCCAGACCCTCCCCTGATTACAGGTAACTCTCCCTTTCCAGCCCCTCCCCTGATTACAGTAACGCTGCCTCTCCAACCCCTCCCTTGATTACAGTTAACTCTCCTTCTCCAGCCCCTCCCCTGATTACAGGTAACTCTCCCTCTCCAACTCCTCCCCTGATTACAGGGAACTCTCCCTCTCCAACCCCTCCCCTTATTACAGGTTACTCTCCCTTTCCAGCCCCACCAATGATTACAGGTTACTCTCCCTCTCCAACTCATCCCCTGATTACTGGTAACTCTCCCTCTCCAGCCCATCCCCTGCTTATAGGTAACTCTCCCTCTCCAACCCCTCCCCTGATTACTGGTAACCTTCCCACTCCAACCCCTTCCTGATTAAAGATAACTCTCCCTCTCCAGCCCCTCCCCTGATTACTGGTAACTCTCCATCACCAACTCCTCCCCTGATTAGAGGTATCTCTCCCTCACCAACCACTCCCCTGATTACAGGTAACTCTCCCTCTCCAGCCCCTCCCCTGATTACAGGTAACTCTCCCTCTCCTACTCTTCCCCTGATTACGGGTAACTGTCCCTCTCCAACTCCTCCACTGATTACAGGTAACTCTCCCTCTCCAACCCCGCCCCTGATTACAGGAAACTCTCCCTCTCCAACTCCTCCCCTGATTAGAGGTAGCTCTCCCTCACGAACTCCTCCCCGATTACAAGTAACTCTATCTCTCCAGCCACTCCCATGATTACAGGTAACTCACCCTCTCCAGGACCTCCCATGATTACAGGTAACTCACCCTCTCCAACCCCTCCCCTGATTACAGGTAACTCTCCCTCTCCAGCCCCTCCCCTGATTACAGGTAACTCTCCCTCTCCAACTCCTTCTCTGATTACAGGTAACTCTCCCTCTCCAACCACCCCCATGATTACAGGTAACTCTCCCTCTCTTGCCCCTCCCCTGATAACAGTTAACTCTCCCTCTCCAACTCCTCCCCTGATTAGAGGTAACTCTCCCTCTCCAGCCGCTCCCCCGATTACAGGTAACCTCCCTCTCCAACTCTTCCCCTGATTACAGGTAACGTTCCCTCATCAACTCCTCCCCTGATTACTGGTAACTATCCCTCTCCAGCCCATCCCCTGGTTATAGGTAACTCTCCCTCTCCAACCCCTCCCCTGATTACAGGTAACTCTCCCTCTCCAGCCCCTCCCCTGATTACAGGTAACTCTCCCTCTCCAGCCCCTCCCCTGATTACAGGTAACTCTCCCTCTCCAGCCCCTCCCCTGATTACAGGTAAACTTCCCCCTCCAAACCCTCCCCTGATTAGAGGTAACACTCCCTCTCCAACTCCTCCCCTGATTACTGGTAACCTTCCCCCTCCAACCCCTTCCCTGATTAAAGATAACTATCCCTCTCCAGCCCATCCACTGATTATAGGTAACTCTCCCTCTCCAACCCCTCCCCTGATTACAGGTAACTCTCCCTCTCCAAGCACCTCCCCTGATTACAGGTAACTGTCCCTCTCCAGCCCCTCCCCTGATTACAGGTAACTGTCCCTCGCCAACTCCTCCACTGATTACAGGTAACTCTCCCTCTCCTTCTCCTCCCCTGATTACGGGTAACTGTCCCTCTCCAACTCCTCCACTGATTACAGTTAACTCTCCCTCTCCAACCCCGCCCCTGATTACAGGAAACTCTCCCTCTCCAACTCCTCCCCTGATTACATGTAACTCTCCCTCACCAACTCCTCCCCGATTACAAGTAACTCTCCCTCTCCAGCCCCTCCCATGATTACAGGTAACGCTACTTCTCCAGGCCCTCCCATGATTACAGGTAACTCTCCCTCTCCAACTCCTTCTCTGATTACAGGTAACTCTCCCTCTCCAACCCCTCCCCTGATTACAGGTAACTCTCCCTCTCTTGCCCCTCCCCTGATTATAGTTAACTCTCCCTCTCCAACTCCTCCCCTGATTAGAGGTAACTCTCCCTCTCCAGCCAAACCCCTGATTGCAGGTCACACTCCCTCTCCAACTCTTCCCCTGATTACAGGACAGCTTCCCTCTCCAACCCCTCCCCTGATTTCAGCTAACCTTCCCTCTCCTGCCCCTCCCCTGATTACAGGTAACTCTCCCTCTCCTTCTCCTCCCCTGATTACAGGTAATTCTCCCTCTCCAACCCCTCCCCTGATTACAGGTAACTCTCCCTCTCCAACTCCTCCTCTGATTACAGGTAACTCTCCCTCTCCAACCCCTCCCCTGATTACAGGTAACTCTCCCTCTATAGCCCCTCCCCTGATAACAGTGAACTTTCCCTCTCCAACTCATCCCCTGAATAGAGGTAACTCTCCCTCTCCAGCCCTCCCCTGATTACTGGTAACTCTCCCTCTCCAAATCCTCCCCTGATTACAGGTACCCTTCCCTCTCCAACTCCTCCCCTGATTAAAGGTAACTCTCCGTCTCCAACTCCTCCCCTCATTACAGGTAACTCTTCCGCTCCAGCCCCTCCCCTGATTGCAGGTAACTCTCCCTCTCCAGACCCTCCCCTGATTACAGGTAACTCTCCCTTTCCAGCCCCTCCCCTGATTACAGTAACGCTGCCTCTCCAACCCCTCCCTTGATTACAGTTAACTCTCCTTCTCCAGCCCCTCCCCTGATTACAGGTAACTCTCCCTCTCCAACTCCTCCCCTGATTACAGGGAACTCTCCCTCTCCAACCCCTCCTCTTATTACAGGTTACTCTCCCTCTCCAACTCATCCCCTGATTACTGGTAACTCTCCCTCTCCAGCCCATCCCCTGCTTATAGGTAACTCTCCCTCTCCAACCCCTCCCCTGATTACAGGTATCTCTCCCTCTCCAGCCCCTCCCCTGATTGCAGGTAACTCTCCCTCTCCAGACCCTCCCCTGATTACAGGTAACTCTCCCTTTCCAGCCCCTCCCCTGATTACAGTAACGCTGCCTCTCCAACCCCTCCCTTGATTACAGTTAACTCTCCTTCTCCAGCCCCTCCCCTGATTACAGGTAACTCTCCCTCTCCAACTCCTCCCCTGATTACAGGGAACTCTCCCTCTCCAACCCCTCCCCTTATTACAGGTTACTCTCCCTTTCCAGCCCCACCAATGATTACAGGTTACTCTCCCTCTCCAACTCATCCCCTGATTACTGGTAACTCTCCCTCTCCAGCCCATCCCCTGCTTATAGGTAACTCTCCCTCTCCAACCCCTCCCCTGATTACTGGTAACCTTCCCACTCCAACCCCTTCCTGATTAAAGATAACTCTCCCTCTCCAGCCCCTCCCCTGATTACTGGTAACTCTCCATCACCAACTCCTCCCCTGATTAGAGGTATCTCTCCCTCACCAACCACTCCCCTGATTACAGGTAACTCTCCCTCTCCAGCCCCTCCCCTGATTACAGGTAACTCTCCCTCTCCTACTCTTCCCCTGATTACGGGTAACTGTCCCTCTCCAACTCCTCCACTGATTACAGGTAACTCTCCCTCTCCAACCCCGCCCCTGATTACAGGAAACTCTCCCTCTCCAACTCCTCCCCTGATTAGAGGTAGCTCTCCCTCACGAACTCCTCCCCGATTACAAGTAACTCTATCTCTCCAGCCACTCCCATGATTACAGGTAACTCACCCTCTCCAGGACCTCCCATGATTACAGGTAACTCACCCTCTCCAACCCATCCCCTGATTACAGTTAACACTCCCTCTCCATCCCCTCCCCTGATTACAGGGAACTCTCCCTCTCCAACCCCTCCCCTTATTACAGGTTACTCTCCCTTTCCAGCCCCTCCACTGATTACAGATAACTCTCCCTCTCCAACTCCTCCCCTCATTACTGGTAACTCTCCCTCTTCAGCCCCTCCCCTGATTACAGGTAGCTCTCCCTCTCCAGCCCCTCCCCTGATTACAGGTAACTCTCCCTCTCCAGCCCCTCCCCTGATTACAGGTAAACTTCCCCCTCCAACCCCTCCCCTGATTAGAGGTAACACTCCCTCTCCAACTCCTCCCCTGATTACTGGTAACCTTCCCCCTCCAACCCCTTCCCTGATTAAAGATAACTATCCCTCTCCAGCCCATCCCCTGATTATAGGTAACTCTCCCTCTCGAACCCCTCCCCTGATTAAAGGTGACTCTCCCTCTCCAGCCCCTCCCCTGATTACAGGTAACTCTCCCTCTCCAGCCCCTCCCCTGATTACAGGTAACTCTCCCTCTCCAGCCCCTCCCCTGATTACAGGTAACACTCCCTCTCCAATTCCTCCCCTGATTACTGGTAACTGTCCCTCTCCAACTCCTCCACTGATTACAGGTAACTCTCCCTCTCCTTCTCCTCCCCTGATTACGGGTAACTGTCCCTCTCCAACTCCTCCACTGATTACAGTTAACTCTCCCTCTCCAACCCCGCCCCTGATTACAGGAAACTCTCCCTCTCCAACTCCTCCCCTGATTACATGTAACTCTCCCTCACCAACTCCTCCCCGATTACAAGTAACTCTCCCTCTCCAGCCCCTCCCATGATTACAGGTAACGCTACCTCTCCAGGCCCTCCCATGATTACAGGTAACTCTCCCTCTCCAACTCCTTCTCTGATTACAGGTAACTCTCCCTCTCCAACCCCTCCCCTGATTACAGGTAACTCTCCCTCTCTTGCCCCTCCCCTGATTACAGTTAACTCTCCCTCTCCAACTCCTCCCCTGATTAGAGGTAACTCTCCCCCTCCAGCCCCACCCCTGATTGCCGGTAACTCTCCCTCTCCAACTCTTCCCCTGATTACAGGACACCTTCCCTCTCCAACCCCTCCCCTGATTTCAGCTAACCTTCCCTCTCCAGCCACTCCCCTGATTACAGGTAACTCTCCCTCTCCTTCTCCCCCCCTGATTACGGGTAATTCTCCCTCTCCAACCCCTCCCCTGATTACAGGTAACTCTCCCTCTCCAACTCCTCCTCTGATTACAGGTAACTCTCCCTCTCCAACCCCCCCCCCTGATTACAGGTAACTCTCCCTCTATAGCCCCTCCCCTGATAACAGTGAACTTTCCCTCTCCAACTCATCCCCTGAATAGAGGTAACACTCCCTCTCCAGCCCTCCCCTGATTACTGGTAACTCTCCCTCTCCAAATCCTCCCCTGATTACAGGTACCCTTCCCTCTCCAACTCCTCCCCTGATTACAGGTAACTCTCCGTCTCCAACTCCTCCCCTCATTACAGGTAACTCTCCCGCTCCAGCCCCTCCCCTGATTGCAGGTACCTCTCCCTCTCCAGACCCTCCCCTGATTACAGGTAACACTCCCTTTCCAGCCCCTCCCCTGATTACAGTAACGCTGCCTCTCCAACCCCTCCCTTGATTACAGTTAACTCTCCTTCTCCAGCCCCTCCCCTGATTACAGGTAACTCTCCCTCTCCAACTCCTCCCCTGATTACAGGGAACTCTCCCTCTCCAACCCCTCCCCTTATTACAGGTTACTCTCCCTCTCCAACTCATCCCCTGATTACTGGTAACTCTCCCTCTCCAGCCCATCCCCTGCTTATAGGTAACTCTCCCTCTCCAACCCCTCCCCTGATTACAGGTATCTCTCCCTCTCCAGCCCCTCCCCTGGATACAGGTAACTCTCCCTCTCCAGCCCCTCCTCTGATTACAGGTAACTCTCCCTCTCCAGCCCCTCCCCTGATTACAGGTAATTCTCCCTCTCCAACTCTTCCCCTGATTACAGGTAACGTTCCCTCACCATCTCCTCCCCTGATTACTGGTAACTATCCCTCTCCAGCCCATCCCCTGATTATAGGTAACTCTCCCTCTCCAACCCCTCCCCTGATTACAGGTAACTCTCCCTCTCCAGCCCCTCCCCTGATTACAGGTAACTCTCCCTCTCCACCCCCTCCCCTGATTACAGGTAACTCTCCCTCTCCAGCCCCTCCCCTGATTACAGGTAAACTTCCCCCTCCAAACCCTCCCCTGATTAGAGGTAACACTCCCTCTCTAACTCCTCCCCTGATTACTGGTAACCTTCCCCCTCCAACCCCTTCCCTGATTAAAGATAACTATGCCTCTCCAGCCCATCCCCTGATTATAGGTAACTCTCCCTCTCCAACCCCTCCCCTGATTACAGGTAACTCTCCCTCTCCAAGCCCCTCCCCTGATTACAGGTAACTGTCCCTCTCCAGCCCCTCCCCTGATTACAGGTAACTGTCCCTCTCCAACTCCTCCACTGATTGCAGGTTACTTTCCCTCTCCTTCTCCTCCCCTGATTACGGGTAAATGTCCCTCTCCAACTCCTCCACTGATTACAGTTAACTCTCCCTCTCCAACGCCGCCCCTGATTACAGGAAACTCTCCCTCTCCAACTCCTCCCCTGATTACATGTAACTCTCCCTCACCAACTCCTCCCCGATTACAAGTAACTCTCCCTCTCCAGCCCCTCCCATGATTACAGGTAACTCTACCTCTCCAGGCCCTCCCATGATTACAGGTAACTCTCCCTCTCCAACTCCTTCTCTGATTACAGGTAACTCTCCCTCTCCAACCCCTCCCCTGATTACAGGTAACTCTCCCTCTCTTGCCCCTCCCCTGATTACAGTTAACTCTCCCTCTCCAACTCCTCCCCTGATTAGAGGTAACTCTCCCTCTCCAGCCCCACCCCTGATTGCAGGTCACTCTCCCTCTCCAACTCTTCCCCTGATTACAGGACAGCTTCCCTCTCCAACCCCTCCCCTGATTTCAGGTAACCGTCCCTCTCCAGCCCCTCCCCTGATTACAGGTAACTCTCCCTCTCCTTCTCCTCCCCTGATTACGGGTAATTCTCCCTCTCCAACACCTCCCCTGATTACAGGTAACTCTCCCTCTCCAAATCATCCTCTGATTACAGGTAACTCTCCCTCTCCAACCCCTCCCCTGATTACAGGTAACTCTCCCTCTATAGCCCCTCCCCTGATAACAGTGAACTTTCCCTCTCCAACTCATCCCCTGAATACAGGTAACTCTCCCTCTCCAGCCCTCCCCTGATTACAGGTAACTCTCCCTCTCCAAATCCTCCCCTGATTACAGGTACCCTTCCCTCTCCAACTCCTCCCCTGATTACAGGTAACTCTCCCTCTCCAACTCCTCCCCTCATTACAGGTAACTCTCCCGCTCCAGCCCCCCCCTGATTGCAGGTAACTCTCCCTCTCCAACCGCTCCCTTGATTACAGTTAACTCTCCTTCTCCAGCCCCTCCCCTGATTACAGGTAACTCTCCCTCTCCAACTCCTCCCCTGATTACAGGGAACTCTCCCTCTCCAACCCCTCCCCTTATTACAGGTTACTCTCCCTTTCCAGCCCCACCAATGATTACAGGTTACTCTCCCTCTCCAACTCATCCCCTGATTACTGGTAACTCTCCCTCTCCAGCCCATCCCCTGCTTATAGGTAACTCTCCCTCTCCAACACCTCCCCTGATTACAGGTATCTCTCCCTCTCCAGCCCCTCCCCTGGATACAGGTAACTCTCCCTCTCCAGCCCCTCCCCTGATTACAGGTAACTCTCCCTCTCCAGCCCCTCCCCTGATTACAGGTAAACTTCCCCCTCCAAACCCTCCCCTGATTAGAGGTAACACTCCCTCTCTAACTCTTCCCCTGATTACTGGTAACCTTCCCCCTCCAACCCCTTCCCTGATTAAAGATAACTATGCCTCTCCAGCCCATCCGCTGATTATAGGTAACTCTCCCTCTCCAACCCCTCCCCTGATTACAGGTAACTCTCCCTCTCCAAGCCCCTCCCCTGATTACAGGTAACTGTCCCTCTCCAGCCCCTCCCCTGATTTTAGGTAACTGTCCCTCTCCAACTCCTCCACTGATTACAGGTAACTTTCCCTCTCCTTCTCCTCCCCTGATTACGGGTAACTGTCCCTCTCCAACTCCTCCACTGATTACAGTTAACTCTCCCTCTCCAACGCCGCCCCTGATTACAGGAAACTCTCCCTCTCCAACTCCTCCCCTGATTACATGTAACTCTCCCTCACCAACTCCTCCCCGATTACAAGTAACTCTCCCTCTCCAGCCCCTCCCATGATTACAGGTAACGCTACCTCTCCAGGCCCTCCCATGATTACAGGTAACTCTCCCTCTCCAACTCCTTCTCTGATTACAGGTAACTCTCCCTCTCCAACCCCTCCCCTGATTACAGGTAACTCTCCCTCTCTTGCCCCTCCCCTGATTACAGTTAACTCTCCCTCTCCAACTCCTCCCCTGATTAGAGGTAACTCTCCCTCTCCAGCCCCACCCCTGATTGCAGGTCACTCTCCCTCTCCAACTCTTCCCCTGATTACAGGACAGCTTCCCTCTCCAACCCCTCCCCTGATTTCAGGTAACCGTCCCTCTCCAGCCCCTCCCCTGATTACAGGTAACTCTCCCTCTCCTTCTCCCCCCCTGATTACGAGTAATTCTCCCTCTCCAACCCCTCCCCTGATTACAGGTAGCTCTCCCTCTCCAAATCATCCTCTGATTACAGGTAACTCTCCCTCTCCAACCCCTCCCCTGATTACAGGTAACTCTCCCTCTATAGCCCCTCCCCTGATAACAGTGAACTTTCCCTCTCCAACTCATCCCCTGAATACAGGTAACTCTCCCTCTCCAGCCCTCCCCTGATTACTGGTAACTCTCCCTCTCCAAATCCTCCCCTGATTACAGGTACCCTTCCCTCTCCAACTCCTCCCCTGATTACAGGTAACTCTCCCTCTCCAACTCCTCCCCTCATTACAGGTAACTCTCCCGCTCCAGCCCCCCCCTGATTGCAGGTAACTCTCCCTCTCCAACCGCTCCCTTGATTACAGTTAACTCTCCTTCTCCAGCCCCTCCCCTGATTACAGGTAACTCTCCCTCTCCAACTCCTCCCCTGATTACAGGGAACTCTCCCTCTCCAACCCCTCCCCTTATTACAGGTTACTCTCCCTTTCCAGCCCCACCAATGATTACAGGTTACTCTCCCTCTCCAACTCCTCCCCTGATTACTGGTAACTCTCCCTCTCCAGCCCATCCCCTGCTTATAGGTAACTCTCCCTCTCCAACACCTCCCCTGATTACAGGTATCTCTCCCTCTCCAGCCCCTCCCCTGGATACAGGTAACTCTCCCTCTCCAGCCCCTCCCCTGATTACAGGTAACTCTCCCTCTCCAGCCCCTCCCTGATTACAGTTAACTCTCCCTTACCATCCACTCCCCTGATTACAGTAACTCTGCCTCTCCAACCCCCCCTTGATTACAATTAACTCTCCCTCTCCAGCCCCTCCCCTGATTACAGGTAACTCTCCCCCTCCAACTCCTCCCCTGATTACAGGTAACTCTCCCCCTCAACCCATCCCCTGATTACAGTTAACACTCCCTCTCCATCCCCTCCCCTGATTACAGGGAACTCTCCCTCTCCAACCCCTCCCCTTATTACAGGTTACTCTCCCTTTCCAGCCCCTCCACTGATTACAGATAACTCTCCCTCTCCAACTCCTCCCCTCATTACTGGAAACTCTCCCTCTTCAGCCCCTCCCCTGATTACAGGTAATTCTCCCTCTCCAGCCCCTCCCCTGATTACAGGTAACTATCCCTCTCCAGCCCCTCCCTTGATTACAGGTAAACTTCCCCCTCCAACCCCTCCCCTGATTAGAGGTAACACTCCCTCTCCAACTCCTCCCCTGATTACTGGTAACCTTCCCCCTCCAACCCCTTCCCTGATTAAAGATAACTATCCCTCTCCAGCCCATCCCCTGATTATAGGTAACTATCCCTCTCGAACCCCTCCCCTGATTAAAGGTGACTCTCCCTCTCCAGCCCCTCCCCTGATTACAGGTAACTCTCCCTCTCCAGCCCCTCCCCTGATTACAGGTAACTCTCCCTCTCCAGCCCCTCCCCTGATTACAGGTAACACTCTCTCTCCAATTCCTCCCCTGATTACTGGTAACTGTCCCTCTCCAACTCCTCCACTGATTACAGGTAACTCTCCCTCTCCTTCTCCTCCCCTGATTACGGGTAACTGTCCCTCTCCAACTCCTCCACTGATTACAGTTAACTCTCCCTCTCCAACCCCGCCCCTGATTACAGGAAACTCTCCCTCTCCAACTCCTCCCCTGATTACATGTAACTCTCCCTCACCAACTCCTCCCCGATTACAAGTAACTCTCCCTCTCCAGCCCCTCCCATGTTTACAGGTAACGCTACCTCTCCAGGCCCTCCCATGATTACAGGTAACTCTCCCTCTCCAACTCCTTCTCTGATTACAGGTAACTCTCCCTCTCCAACCCCTCCCCTGATTACAGGTAACTCTCCCTCTCTTGCCCCTCCCCTGATTACAGTTAACTCTCCCTCTCCAACTCCTCCCCTGATTAGAGGTAACTCTCCCCCTCCAGCCCCACCCCTGATTGCAGGTAACTCTCCCTCTCCAACTCTTCCCCTGATTACAGGACACCTTCCCTCTCCAACCCCTCCCCTGATTTCAGTTAACCTTCCCTCTCCAGCCACTCCCCTGATTACAGGTAACTCTCCCTCTCCTTCTCCTCCTCTGATTACAGGTAACTCTCCCCCTCCAACCCCCCCCCCTGATTACAGGTAACTCTCCCTCTCCAACCCCCCCCTGATTACAGGTAACTCTCCCTCTATAGCCCCTCCCCTGATAACAGTGAACTTTCCCTCTCCAACTCATCCCCTGAATAGAGGTAACTCTCCCTCTCCAGCCCTCCCCTGATTACTGGTAACTCTCCCTCTCCAAATCCTCCCCTGATTACAGGTACCCTTCCCTCTCCAACTCCTCCCCTGATTACAGGTAACTCTCCCTTCTCCAACTCCTCCCCTCATTACAGGTAACTCTCCCGCTCCAGCCCCTCCCTGATTGCAGGTAACTCTCCCTCTCCAGCCCCTCCCCTGATTACAGGTAACTCTCCCTTTCCAGCCCCTCCCCTGATTACAGTAACTCTGCCTCTCCAACCCCTCCCTTGATTACAGTTAACTCTCCCTCTCCAGCCCCTCCCCTGATTACAGTAAACTCTCCCTCTCCAACTCCTCCCCTGATTACAGGGAACTCTCCCTCTCCAACCCCTCCCCTTATTACAGGTATTCTCCCTTTCCAGCCCCTCCACTGATTACAGGTTACTCTCCCTCTCCAACTCATCCCCTGATTACTGGTAACTCTCCCTCTCCAGCCCATCCCCGGCTTATAGGTAACTCTCCCTCTCCAACCCCTCCCCTGATTACAGGTAACTCTCCCTCTCCAGCTCCTCCCCTGGTTACAGGTAACTCTCCCTCTCCAGCCCCTCCCCTGATTACAGGTAACTCTCCCTCTCCAGCCCCTCCCCTGATTTCAGGTAAACTACCCCCTCCAACCCCTCCCCTGATTAGAGGTAACAGTCCCTCTCCAACTCCTCCCCTGATTACTGGTAACCTTCCCACTCCAACCCCTTCCCTGATTAAAGATAACTCTCCCTCTCCAGCCCCTCTCCTGATTACTGGTAACTCTCCCTCTCCAACTCCTCCCCTGATTAGAGGTATCTCTCCCTCTCCAACCCCTCCCCTGATTACAGGTAAACTTCCCCCTCCAAACCCTCCCCTGATTAGAGGTAACACTCCCTCTCCAACTCCTCCCCTGATTACTGGTAACATTCCCCCTCCAACCCATTCCCTGATTAAAGATAACTATCCCTCTCCAGCCCTTCCCCTGATTATAGGTAACTCTCCCTCTCCAACCCCTCCCCTGATTACAGGTAACTCTCCCTCTCCAAGCCCCTCCCCTGATTACAGGTAACTGTCCCTCTCCAGCCCCTCCCCTGATTACAGTTAACTGTCCCTCTCCAACTCCTCCACTGATTACAGGTAACTCTCCCTCTCCTTCTCCTCCCCTGATTACGGGTAACTGTCCCTCTCCAACTCCTCCACTGATTACAGTTAACTCTCCCTCTCCAACCCCGCCCCTGATTACAGGAAACTCTCCCTCTCCAACTCCTCCCCTGATTACAGGTAACTCTCCCTCACCAACTCCTCCCCGATTACAAGTAACTCTCCCTCTCCAGCCCCTCCCATGATTACAGGTAACGCTACCTCTCCAGGCCCTCCCATGATTACAGGTAACTCTCCCTCTCCAACTCCTTCTCTGATTACAGGTAACTCTCCCTCTCCAACCCCTCCCCTGATTACAGGTAACTCTCCCTCTCTTGCCCCTCCCCTGATTACAGTTAACTCTCCCTCTCCAACTCCTCCCCTGATTAGAGGTAACTCTCCCTCTCCAGCCACACCCCTGATTGCAGGTCACTCTCCCTCTCCAACTCTTCCCCTGATTACAGGACAGCTTCCCTCTCCAAACCCTCCCCTGATTCCAGGTAACCTTCCTTCTCCAGCCCCTCCCCTGATTACAGGTAACTCTCCCTCTCCTTCTCCTCCCCTGATTACGGGTGATTTTCCCTCTCCAACCCCTCCCCTGATTACAGGTAACTCTCCCTCTCCAACTCCTCCTCTGATTACAGGTAACTCTCCCTCTCCAACCCCTCCCCTGATTACAGGTAACTCTCCCTCTATAGCCCCACCCCTGATAACAGTGAACTTTCCCTCTCCAACTCATCCCCTGAATACAGGTAACTCTCCCTCTCCAGCCCTCCCCTGATTACTGGTAACTCTCCCTCTCCAAATCCTCCCCTGATTACAGGTACCCTTCCCTCTCCAACTCCTCCCCTGATTACAGGTAACTCTCCGTCTCCAACTCCTCCCCTCATTACAGGTAACTCTCCCGCTCCAGCCCCTCCCCTGATTGCAGGTAACTCTCCCTCTCCAGACCCTCCCCTGATTACAGGTAACTCTCCCTTTCCAGCCCCTCCCCTGATTACAGTAACGCTGCCTCTCCAACCCCTCCCTTGATTACAGTTAACTCTCCTTCTCCAGCCCCTCCCCTGATTACAGGCAACTCTCCCTCTCCAACTCCTCCCCTGATTACAGGGAACTCTCCCTCTCCAACCCCTCCCCTTATTACAGGTTACTCTCCCTTTCCAGCCCCACCAATGATTACAGGTTACTCTCCCTCTCCAACTCATCCCCTGATTACTGGTAACTCTCCCTCTCCAGCCCATCCCCTGCTTATAGGTAACTCTCCCTCTCCAACCCCACCCCTGATTACAGGTATCTCTCCCTCTCCAGCCCCTCCCCTGGATACAGGTAACTCTCCCTCTCCAGCCCCTCCCCTGATTACAGGTAACTCTCCCTCTCCAGCCCCTCCCCTGATTACAGGTAACTCTCCCTTACCATCCACTCCCCTGATTACAGTAACTCTGCCTCTCCAACCCCTCCCTTGATTACAGTTAACTCTCCCTCTCCAACCCCTCCCCTGATTACAGGTAACTCTCCCCCTCCAACTCCTCCCCTGATAACAGGTAACTCTCCCCCTCAACCCATCCCCTGATTACAGTTAACACTCCCTCTCCATCCCCTCCCCTGATTACAGGGAACTCTCCCTCTCCAACCCCTCCCCTTATTACAGGTTACTCTCCCTTTCCAGCCCCTCCACTGATTACAGATAACTCTCCCTCTCCAACTCCTCCCCTCATTACTGGTAACTCTCCCTCTCCAGCCCATCCCCTGATTATAGGTAACTCTCCCTCTCCAACGCCTCCCCTGATTACAGGTAACTCTCCCTCTCCAGCCCCTCCCCTGATTACAGGTAACTCTCCCTCTCCAGCCCCTCCCCTGATTACAGGTAACTCTCCCTCTCCAGCCCCTCCCCTGATTACAGGTAAACTTCCCCCTCCAAGCCCCTCCCCCTGATTACAGGTAAACTTCCCCCTCCAACCCCTCCCCTGATTAGAGGTAACACTCCCTCTCCAACTCCTCCCCTGATTACTGGTAACCTTCCCCCTCCAACCCCTTCCCTGATTAAAGATAACTATCCCTCTCCAGCCCATCCCCTGATTATAGGTAACTCTCCCCTCTCCAACCCCTCCCCTGATTAAAGGTAACTCTCCCTCTCCAGCCCCTGCCCTGATTACAGGTAACTCTCCCTTTCCAGCCCCCTCCCCTGATTACAGGTAACTCTCCCTCTCCAGCCCCTCCCCTGATTACAGGTAACACTCCCACTCCAATTCCTCCCCTGATTACTGGTAACTGTCCCTCTCCAACTCCTCCACTGATTGCAGGTAACTCTCCCTCTCCTTCTCCTCCCCTGATTACGGGTAACTGTCCCTCTCCAACTCCTCCACTGATTACAGTTAACTCTCCCTCTCCAAACCCCGCCCCTGATTACAGGAAACTCTCCCTCTCCAACTCCTCCCCTGATTACATGTAACTCTCCCTCACCAACTCCTCCCCGATTACAAGTATCTCTCCCTCTCCAGCCCCTCCCATGATTACAGGTAACGCTACCTCTCCAGGCCCTCCCATGATTACAGGTAACTCTCCCTCTCCAACTCCTTCTCTGATTACAGGTAACTCTCCCTCTCCAACCCCTCCCGTGATTACAGGTAACTCTCCCTCTCTTGCCCCTCCCCTGATTACAGTTAACTCTCCCTCTCCAACTCCTCCCCTGATTAGAGGTAACTCTCCCCCTCCAGCCCCACCCCTGATTGCAGGTAACTCTCCCTCTCCAACTCTTCCCCTGATTACAGGACACCTTCCCTCTCCAACCCCTCCCCTGATTTCAGGTAACCTTCCATCTCCAGCCACTCCCCTGATTACAGGTAACTCTCCCTCTCCTTCTCCTCCCCTGATTACGGGTAATTCTCCCTCTCCAACCCCTCCCCTGATTACTGGTAACTCTCCCTCTCCAACTCCTCCTCTGATTACAGGTAACTCTCCCTCTCCAACCCCCCCCCCCCGATTACAGGTAACTCTCCCTCTATAGCCCCTCCCCTGATAACAGTGAACTTTCCCCCTCCAACCCCTCCCCTGATTAGAGGTAACACTCCCCTCTCCAACTCCTCCTCTGATTACTGGTAACCTTCCCCCCTCCAACCCCCTTCCCTGATTAAAGATAACTATCCCTCTCCAGCCCATCCCCTGATTATAGGTAACTCTCCCTCTCCAACCCCTCCCCCTGATTACAGGTACCCTTCCCTCTCCAACTCCTCCACTGATTACAGGTAACTCTCCCTCTCCAACTCCTCCCCTCATTACAGGTAACTCTCCCGCTCCAGCCCCTCCCCTGATTGCAGGTAACTCTCCCTCTCCAGCCCCCTCCCCTGATTACAGGTAACTCTCCCTTTCCAGCCCCTCCCCTGATTACAGTAACTCTGCCTCTCCAAACCCTCCCTTGATTACAGTTAACTCTCCCTCTCCAGCCCCTCCCCTGATTACAGGTAACTCTCCCTCTCCAACTCCTCCCCCTGATTACAGGGAACTCTCCCTCTCCTACACCTCCCCTTATTACAGGTTTGCTCCCTTTCCAGCCCCTCCACTGATTACAGGTTACTCTCCCCTCTCGAACTCATCCCCTGATTACTGGTAACTCTCCCTCTCCAGCCCATCCCCTGCTTATAGGTAACTCTCCCTCTCCAACCCCTCCCCTGATTACAGGTAACTCTCCCTCTCCAGCCCCTCCCCTGGTTCCAGGTAACTCTCCCTCTCCAGCCCCTCCCCTGATTACAGGTAACTCTCCCTCTCCAGCCCCTCCCCTGATTACAGGTAAACTACCCCCTCCAAACCCTCCCCTGATTAGAGTTAACACTCCCTCTCCAACTCCTCCCCTGATTACTGGTAACCTTCCCAGTCCAACCCCTTCCCTGATTAAAGATAACTCTCCCTCTCCAGCCCCTCCCCTGATTACTGGTAACTCTCCCCTCTCCAACTCCTCCCCTGATTAGAGGTATCTATCCCTCTCCAACCCCCTCCCCTGATTACAGGTAACTCTCCCTCTCCAGCCCCTCCCCTGACTACAGGTAACTCTCCTTCTCCTACTCCTCCCCTGATTACGGGTAACTGTCCCCCTCTCCAACTACTCCACTGATTACAGGTAACTCTCCCTCTCCAACCCCGCCCCTGATTACAGGAAACTCTCCCTCTCCAACTCCTCCCCTGATTACAGGTAGCTCTCCCTCACGAACTCCTCCCCGATTACAAGTAACTCTACCTCTCCAGCCACTCCCTTGATTACAGGTAACTCTCCCTCTCCAGGACTTCCAATGATTACAGGTAACTCACCCTCTCCAACCCCTCCCCTGATTACAGGTAACTCTCCCTCTCCAGCCCCTCCCCTGATTACAGGTAACTCTCCCTCTCCAACACCTTCTCTGATTACAGGTAACTCTCCCTCTCCAACCCCTCCCCTGATTACAGGTAACTCTCCCTCTCTTGCCCCTCCCATGATTACAGTTAACTCTCCCTCACCAACTCCTCCCCTGATTAGAGGTAACTCTCCCTCTCCTGCCGCTCCCCCTGATTACAGGTAACTCTCCCTCTCCAACTCTTCCCCTTTTTACAGGTAACGTTCCCTCACGAACTCCTCCCCTGATTTCTGGTAACTATCCCTCTCCAGCCCATCCCCTGATTACAGGTAACTCTCCCTCTCCAGCCCCTCCCCCTGATTACAGGTAACTCTCCCTCTCCAGCCCCCTCCCCTGATTACAGGTAACTCTCCCTCTCCAGCCCCTCCCCTGATTACAGGTAAACTTCCCCCTCCAACCCCTCCCCTGATTAGAGGTAAACACTCCCTCTCCAACTCCTCCCCTGATTACTGGTAACCTTCCCCCTCCAACCCCCTTCCCTGATTAAAGATAACTATCCCTCTCCAGCCCTTCCCCTGATTATAGGTAACTCTCCCCTCTCCAAACCCTCCCCTGATTACAGGTAACTCTCCCTCTCCAGCCCCTCCCCTGATTACAGGTAACTGTCCCTCTCCAGCCCCTCCCCTGATTACAGGTAACTGTCCCTCTCCAACTCCTCCACTGATTACAGGTAACTCTACCTCTCCTTCTCCTCCCCTGATTACGGGTAACTGTCCCTCTCCAACTCCTCCACTGATTACAGTTAACTCTCCCTCTCCAACCCCGCCCCTGATTACAGGAAACTCTCCCTCTCCAACTCCTCCCCTGATTACATGTAACTCTCCCTCACCAACTCCTCCCCGATTACAAGTAACTCTCCCTCTCCAGCCCCTCCCATGATTACAGGTAACGCTACCCTCTCCAGGCCCTCCCATGATTACAGGTAACTCTCCCTCTCCAACTCCTTCTCTGATTACAGGTAACTCTCCCTCTCCAACCCCTCCCCTGATTACAGGTAACTCTCCCTCTCTTGCCCCTCCCCTGATTATAGTTAACTCTCCCCTCTCCAACTCCTCCCCCTGATTAGAGGTAACTCTCCCCCTCCAGCCGCACCCCTGATTGCAGGTCACTCTCTCTCTCCAACTCTTCCCCTGATTACATGACACCTTCCCTCTCCAACCCCTCCCCTAATTTCAGGTAACCTTCCCTCTCCAGCCCCTCCCCTGATTACAGGTAACTCTCCCTCTCCTTCTCCTCCCCTGATTACGGGTAATTCTCCCTCTCCAACCCCTCCCCTGATTACAGGTAACTCTCCCTCTCCAGCCCCTCCCCTGGTTCCAGGTAACTCTCCCTCTCCAGCCCCTCCCCTGATTACAGGTAACTCTCCCTCTCCAGCCCCTCCCCTGATTACAGGTAAACTACCCCCCTCCAACCCCTCCCCTGATTAGAGTTAACACTCCCTCTCCAACTCCTCCCCCTGATTACTGGTAACCTTCCCAGTCCAACCCCTTCCCTGATTAAAGATAACTCTCCCTCTCCAGCCCCTCCCCTGATTACTGGTAACTCTCCCTCTCCAACTCCTCCCCTGATTAGAGGTATCCCTCCCTCTCCAACCCCTCCCCTGATTACAGGTAACTCTCCCTCTCCAGCCCCTCCCCTGACTACAGGTAACTCTCCTTCTCCTACTCCTCCCCTGATTACGGGTAATTGTCCCTCTCCAATTACTCCACTGATTACAGGTAACTCTCCCTCTCCAACCCCGCCCCTGATTACAGGAAACTCTCCCTCTCCAACTCCTCCCCTGATTACATGTAACTCTCCCTCACCAACTCCTCCCCGATTACAAGTAACTCTCCCCTCTCCAGCCCCTCCCATGATTACAGGTAACGCTACCTCTCCAGGCCCTCCCATGATTACAGGTAACTCTCCCTCTCCAACTCCTTCTCTGATTACAGGTAACTCTCCCTCTCCAACCCCTCCCCTGATTACAGGTAACTCTCCCTCTCTTGCCCCTCCCCTGATTATAGTTAACTCTCCCCTCTCCAACTCCTCCCCTGATTAGAGGTAACTCTCCCTCTCCAGCCCCACCCCTGATTGCAGGTCACTCTCTCTCTCCAACTCTTCCCCTGATTACATGACACATTCCCTCTCCAACCCCTCCCCTAATTTCAGGTAACCTTCCCTCTCCAGCCCCTCCCCTGATTACAGGTAACTCTCCCTCTCTTGCCCCTCCCATGATTACAGTTAACTCTCCCTCTCCAACTCCTCCCCTGATTAGAGGTAACTCTCCCTCTCCTGCCGCTCCCCTGATTACAGGTAACTCTCCCCTCTCCAACTCTTCCCCTTTTTACAGGTAACTTTCCCTCACCAACTCCTCCCCTGATTTCTGGTAACTATCCCTCTCCAGCCCATCCCCTGATTATAGGTAACTCTCCCTCTCCAACCCCTCCCCTGATTACAGGTAACTCTCCCTCTCCAGCCCTCCCCTGATTACAGGTAACTCTCCCTCTCCAGCCCCTCCCCTGATTACAGGTAACTCTCCCTCTCCAGCCCCTCCCCTGATTACAGGTAAACTTCCCCCCTCCAACCCCCTCCCCTGATTAGAGGTAACACTCCCTCTCCAACTCCTTCCCTGATTACTGGTAACCTTCCCCCCTCCAACCCCTTCCCTGATTAAAGATAACTATCCCTCTCCAGCCCTTCCCCTGATTATAGGTAACTCTCCCCTCTCCAACCCCTCCCCTGATTACAGGTAACTCTCCCTCTCCAGCCCCTCCCCTGATTACAGGTAACTGTCCCTCTCCAGCCCCTCCCCTGATTACAGGTAACTGTCCCTCTCCAACTCCTCCACTGATTACAGGTAACTCTACCTCTCCTTCTCCTCCCCCTGATTACGGGTAACTGTCCCTCTCCAACTCCTCCACTGATTACAGTTAACTCTCCCTCTCCAACCCCGCCCCTGATTACAGGAAAACTCTCCCTCTCCAACTCCTCCCCTGATTACATGTAACTCTCCCTCACCAACTCCTCCCCGATTACAAGTAACTCTCCCCTCTCCAGCCCCTCCCATGATTACAGGTAACGCTACCTCTCCAGGCCCTCCCATGATTACTCTCCCTCTCCAACTCCTTCTCTGATTACAGGTAACTCTCCCTCTCCAACCCCTCCCCTGATTACAGGTATCTCTCCCTCTCTTGCCCCTCCCCTGATTATAGTTAACTCTCCCTCTCCAACTCCTCCCCTGATTAGAGGTAACTCTCCCGCTCCAGCCCCACCCCTGATTGCAGGTCACTCTCTCTCTCCAACTCTTCCCCTGATTACATGACACCTTCCCTCTCCAACCCCTCCCCTAATTTCAGGTAACCTTCCCTCTCCAGCCCCTCCCCTGAT